>JANIJG010024076.1:0-16653 GCA_024611175.1 Megaceryle torquata | reverse complement strand
AGAAGGGTTTGGCTCTGACTGCCCTTCAGGGAGCTGGGGGCTGCTGCTGGGTCCCCCTTGATCTCCTCTTTGCCAGACTGACCAGGCTCAGCTCCCTCGGGCTCATCTCAACAGTCATGCATTCCAGCACTTGCCCATCCTGGTAGCTCTGCAGTGGGACATTCTCAATGCTTATCAATATTTAAAGGGTTCAAGAGGATGGGGCCAGACTCTTGTCAGTGGTGCCCAGCAATAGGACAAGGAGCACCAACTGGAACCCAGAAGGTTCGATCTGAACATAAGGAGAAAATTATTTCCCGGCCCAGGCTGCCCAGAGAGGTTGTAGAGTCTCCTCAGGAGAGATCCCAAACCTGCCTGGACAATGTGATCCTGGGCCCCTGCTCCGGATGATCTTGCTGAAGCAGGGGGAGTTTAACAAGATGATCTCCAGAGGTCACTTCCAGTCCCCATCATGCTGGGATTCTGTGACCCTCTTCCTTTTCTGCACCTCCCTCCTGACCTTGAGGCCCCAAATTGGGTAGCATTTGAGATGCAGCTTCAGATGCCAAAGGAGTTGGGGACAACTTTCCTTGATCAGCTGGACACACTTCTAATGTAGCATGGAAATTAGACCCCCTCTAATCACAAGGTCAAAGATGCAATCCTGACTGTCTGACCAGGGACCTGATGTCTGTCCCCTCACCCAGTAGGATGGACAGCAGCAAGCTCTGCCTCCACTCTGCCCCCGCCAAAGGGACACACAAGTTGGTGCCCTTTCAGCTCTCTGCAAGACTCACCTTCATATCTGCTGCCTGGAGCAGCTGAAGGCCACACCTGTGGTTGCCAATTATGTCGTTCTCTGTGATGACGCCCTCTCCCTTGGAGATGATGCCATGGCTGCTGTTCTCATAGATGCCATTGCCACGCAGCTCCACCTGGCACTCGGCCTCCACCAGCACACCTCCCCATCTGTTGCAGGAGATGCTGTTGTTGGCGACACGCGTCAGACGGCTGCTTTGCAGCACCATCACCCCGCCATCACAGTTGGCATAAATTATGTTGGCAATGACGTTGAGTGCTTTGCTGCTTTTGATGTGCAACCCAGCAGCTGCCAACCAAAAAGAAGAGACATCTGTTAAGAGCTTGAAGCTCATCATGACCACAAACTTATTTCTATTTCTAAGAGCTACCCAGTCACCATATGACTTTCTGACTGGGAGCTTAAGGACAAACCGCCACACACACTCAGGTCTCAGCCTACCATTTCTCCAGGGAGCTCCTGGCCTCCTCACAGCTGAGGAAGACCTCTGTCAGACCCCAGTGCTGATGGGCTAAAACACCACACCATTCTGCACATCAGTTCCTCTCCTGGAGCCCAAGAAAGCCCTGGACCCAGAGCTCACCTCCATTGTGGTTGATGCTGTTCACCTCCACCAGCGCCACGCTGATCGGACACTGGGCAGCCAGGTACTCCTCCTCGCTGTCAACGTTGTTCTCCCAGCTGGCACCCTCCCTCTCCTCCTGGAAGCTCTCGCTGTCTCCCTGACCAGGGTGGTGGTGACCAGCATCATCTCTGCAGCAGAATACCGCCACCCCATGGACTCTGTTGTGGCTGATTTCATTGTTGATGAGGTGCGGGAGGCTGGAGGACGTCATCCACACACCGCAGCCCTTGTTGCCTGCAGTGTGGGGCAGCATAGCCCACTGACTCAGCAGTGCTTGGAGACCCCCCCCAGCCCTGCCCCAAAGCAGCTGGTGGCCCATGTGTGGTACAGGTGGGATGGAGGCAATCCTCCTCTTTGAGCACACATGAAGGCTGACCCTACATGTCAGAGGCTTACCAACTTATTTTGGCCCTGACCTAGTCCCACTGGACCAACTTGAGTCCAGGAGTTCAGTAGCTTTGTTTCCCCACCTCTGCCCTCTCCTGCCACTGTCCACACTCTTACCCCAGCTCAAGTCCCCTGGTTTGACTCATGCACCCTGGGGCTCTGCGGGATGGCCAGGGACAGCCCTGTCCACCAGCTCTGTGGACAGGTGGGTTTGCCGCAGACAGGCAACCACAGTGCTGGAAGCCCACATGCCCTGGTGTCTCCTCCTCCAGGACTGGGAGTCTCTGTGGCCAGAGAACAAGCAGCTCAGGAAGCACCAAGCTGAGTTTCCTCAAGGCTTGTCCTCAGAAGCCCAGGTGTATTCACAGAATCATACCATTATTTTGGTTGGAAAAGACATTTACAATCATGGAATCCACCCGTTAACCCAGCACTGCCAGGCCACCATTAAACTCTGTCCCTCAGCACCACATCTCCGCAGCTTTGAAACTCCTGGATGGGATTCCACCACTGCCCTGGGCAGCCTGGGACAGCCCTGGACAACTCTTTTTTTGGGGCAGAAATTTTTCCTCATGTCCAACCTAAAGCTCCCCTGGCACAATAGAAGGCTGGTTCCTCTTGTCCTATCACTTGTTACTTGGGAGTTGTTATCAACCCCCTCTGGCTCCAACCTCCTGTCAGAGCCAGAAGGTCTCCCCCGAGCCTCCTTTTCTCAGGCTGAACAAGCCCAGGTCCCTCAGCTGCTCCCTACCAGATGTTGGCTCCAGCCCCTTCCCCAGCTCCATTGCCCTTCTCTGGACACACTCCAGCCCCTCAATGTCATTCCATGAATGAGAGGCCCAATATTGACCCCAGGATTTGTGGTAGGGCCTCTCTAGTGCCAAATACAGGGGGATGATCACTGCCTTAGTTCTGATGGCCACACTGTCATAGAATCACAGAATGGTTTGGGTTGGAAGTGACCTTTAAAGCTCATCTAGTCCAACCCACACCTGCAATGAGCAGGGACAGCTACAACTAGAGAAGGTTGCTCAAAGCCCCTTCAAACCTGACCTTGAATGTCTCCAAAGATGGGGCCTCCACCACCTCCTGGGACATGTTCCAGTGTTCCACCTCCAGTAGTGCTGATACAAGCCAGGATGCTGGTGATATTCTTGGCCACCTGGGCACACGCTGGCTCGTATTCATCCAGCTGCTGACCAACACCCCCAGTTCCCTTTCTCCTGTATCTAATGTAGGCTGAGCTACAGCTTTTCTATCCCCAGGGTGCCTGGGTCCTACAGCCATCCTCCTCCTGCCCCAGACACTGCTGTTCGAGAAACCTTTGCGAACTTCCTGTCTGGAACCTTACCCTCCCTGCTGGTGCTGTTTCTGGCCAAACCGCCTGGGTACCCACCACAGCCCCCTCCCAAGCACCCACCACAACTCCCTCCTGGGCACCCACTGCAGTTCTGGAGCGCACTAGAGGTAGAAGGCAGCTCAGCAAGCCCAAGAGGATAGGTTGATGAGGGGAAGGTGAGAGCTGTTCTCTGCCCATACTTGCTTCCTTACCATAAATGGTGTTTCCCTCGATGAGGCCCTTCCCATGCTCGCCCACCACCACGCCGTCTGAGTAACCACAGGAGATGAGGTTGTTCCTGAGGACAGGGTCACCCCCATGACGGATGTCCACCCCGCCCCACTGGTTCTCGTAGATGACATTCCCTAGGGCCAAGGCAGGGAGGACGAGGTGACCACAGAGGCCTCCTGCCCACAGAAGAGCAAGGAGATCTTGGCAAGCTGAGACCTGGCTCCAACAAAAAGCCCCCTGTGGTGGAGCCCCCAGACTCAGGAACTTCACTGCTCCCACATTTCCTTGCTGTGGTCTCCTGCAAAGGACACTGGTCATTAGCAGTTCCAGTAACCACCACTTCTATGTCCTCTGAAGTGCAGGGCAGAGTGGAAAACCACTCAGAGGTGCCACAAAGCAGAGAAAAGTCATTGGCTGCTTTAGCTCACAAACTGCATGGCACAGGAGGGAAAAAAGGTAGGTTCTATGTGGCAGATGTGCTGGGTCACAATTCCATGTCCCAGCTGGGCCAGAGACAAAGGAAATAATTTGCAGGACACACTGCAGAAAGACATGGTCCCTCCACTAATGGCTGAAATGCCAACTAGAAAATGCAAACCAGGGGATTGTTGCACCTCAATTCACACAAGAACCACAAGACAAATTTTGCAATCAAAGAAAGAGACAGAGACTTAAAGACAAATGCATACTGGGCACAACATCAGCATTTCCATCGTCATACCTATGATTTGTCCTCTTCCATTCTCATTCACTGCTATTCCCGCAGCCAGTCCCTGGAAAATATGGTTCCCACTGTGGTAGGAGAAGAAAAGAAAGTTACCAGCAGCAGTGTTGCCTGCTCGTGGTTTTCACTGGTGCTGGCGCAACAGGTCTCTGTAGGGGCACCAGTGTCCCTGTTTCTGTGCCCAGCAGTAAGAGCTAGGCATGGGGCAGCCACATAGTGATGTATAGTAAGAGGGATGCATGGAGGGAAGGAACACACAAAGCAGAATGGAGCTATGGGCAGCAGAGCTGCTTCTGGAGGGGTGAATGCACAAAGGAGGCATGGAGAGAGAAACACAGATCAGTGAGAGCATTCAAAGAGCAGAGGTGCTCATGAACATCCAAATGGCCTCTGTGTCAGAGAATCTGTCTATCTGGCTGGGTGAATGAGGCTGATGCCAGACTGTTCCAAAATGTTGATCTCAACCTCCTCTGGATATCTTCTGATCTTGCATCTTTAGATGTTGGCAGCTGCCCAGTTTTGAGAGCTAGGACAACATCAAATTCAGGTGAATGCTTCTGGAAAAGAACACGACAGCTTCCATGTGAAGAGGTATTTTATGGGATACTCTTAGCTGGCAAAAGAAGACAGAGGTGGAGTTGGGAAGGCTTTGCATAGGAGCTCATGGGCACGGTGGCTGCTCTGTTGTTTGCGTGTCACACACAGCTGCAGCTGCAGGGAGTATAGGGACAGGGAGAACCAAGTGCTTGCCTCCCTCCACCCTGATGGCTACCTGCACCTACATTTACCGCCACCCTTGAGATGGATTTCTCAGGATGAAACTCTGGGAACCATCCTGCATACTTGGTTCTCCCAGCATCACACTGCAGCACAGCCCATAGGAGCCAGGCCAGCTGCTGCAGTCCCCCTACGCCCACGGGTGGCATTGAGCACCGGGCTCCAAGCTGCAGACCCTTGCATCCCTGTGGAAAAGCATGGGAGATGAAGAGCCCACTGAGGTGGATGCCACAGAGGAGTTTGTGACAGCTTTAGCCCCTTTCTCCTGTCCTCTCCACGCTGGGGAGGAGGTAAGACACTTCACCAGCTATGGGACTGCTGCTGCAGCAGGACCCCTGAAGTGAGTGGGCAGCAGAGGCAGTGCTGCACTGGGAACAACAGCCAGGAGAGCACAGCTGGGCCCTGTTGTGCCTAAGTCCCTGTTACCCACTGTCCACTGGGCTCCCACCTACTGCCTGTCAGGAGAAATGGAACCCAGGAACCCCATTCGCACCACCAGCTCCTCCTCTACAATGTGACCTTAAATCTCCAGGTTGCTGATGAGGTTCAGAGCAGGACAGCAATCAGGTTGTTCACAGGGAAAAAACAAAGAAAAAATACAAAGCAATGGCAGCACCTGGCATGGACTCTGCCCCAGCATCCACCCAGGAGTGCTCACTGGAGACAGATCCATATGCTGGGGTTGTGAAGGGAGCAGAGGATCTTCTGCAGCAGCAAGACAGGATGGGAAAACAGAACCTGTGACATGCTGTCTACAACTACCTGAAAGGAGGTTGTAGTGAATCACTGAATCATAGAACCATCATCAAGGTTGGAAAATACCTCCAGGATCATCAAGTCCAACCTTCTACCTAACACTTCCACAGTCACTAGACCATGTTCTGAAGTGCCACATCTAGTCACTTTTTGAATACCTCCAGGGATGGTGACTCCACCACCTCCCTGGGCAATCTGTTACAATGTTTAACTGTTGTTTCACTGAAGAAATTTTTCCTCATATCTAATCTGAATTTTCCCTGGCACAACTTGTGGCCATTTCCTCTTGTCCTGTCATTAGTTATGAGGGAGAAGAGGCCAGCACCTGCATCTCTACAACCTCCTTTCAGGAGGGTTTTGGCGAGATGGGTGTGGCCTCTTTTCTCTAGTAAATAATGACAGAACTAGAAGAAATGGCCTCAAGTGGCACCAGGAGAGGTTTAGACTGGATATAAGTAAGAATTTCATTAGTGAAGGAGTAGTCAGGTGCTGGAACAGGCTTCCCAGGGAAATGGTAGAGTCACCATCCATGGATGTGTTCAAAAAACATGTAGATGAGGCACTTCAGGACATGCACTAGAGGGATGGTGAGGTGTTGACAGTTGGACACAGTAATCTTAGAGGTCTTTTCCAACTGTGACAATTCTGTGATTCTGTGATTAAACACTCCACTTCTGCCAGTCCTGTCTGCCTACAGCTGCACAAGCCATCCTATTGGTGAGACCCAGCCATGCCAATGGCCCTGGTTGAGCCCATGTTCAACCCAGCTGCAGACAGCATCACTGGGACAGGGACAGTGTGATGCACACAGCCTCAGCCAGTGCCAAGCAGCACAGACAAGCAGAACAAGGGGGCTCCTCCCAAACAGGCATCTGGTCAGAAGAAACAAGGCATCTTCTCACCAGGATTTCTCCCTGCCTCCTCTCCATCATCTCCTACATGACATCAAGCACAGATGGTCATACATCAGTCATAAGGTGCCAGCTGGTGTTGCAGTCTTGTAGAAAGTACAGAAGGAGAATATCTGGTGAATCTCTCCATCTTCTGCACCACTAAACCCTGCCACTTCAATACTGCATTCCTCAGAAATCAATACCTCTCTGAGAGGTATTTCCTTCATAACCTCATGTTGGAAAGCCCAGCCCTGACTTCTGTTTTCAGGGCTGGTACTTCTGGAGCAGACTTCTCCTCTCCACGTCCCAACCTAGACTAAGTGCTCTGGTAATGTGTTCTTACACGAGAGTCCATACAGGTGGTCTGCCTGCACATCACCAGCTCTGCACACAGATCATGAACCTGCAAGAATTTGCTTTCTTGGGTCTGCAGGACTTAAGGCTGAAGCACTGATAATTAGCACTGGGATGGGCATACACTTTCCTGGATAAAAAAAAAAAAATGGTTAGATGGACGAGTCCAAAGAGTTGTGGTCAATGGAGTTAAATCCAGGTGGTGGCAGGTCACGAGTGGTGTCCCCCAGGGCTCAGTACTGGGGCCACCCCTATTTAACATCTTCATCAATGACTTGGATAAGGGGATAGAATGCACCCTTAGTAAGTTTGCAGATGACACCAAGCTGGGCGGAAGTGTCAATCTGCTTGAGGGTAGGGAAGATCTACAGAGGGATCTAGACAGGCTGGGTTGCTGGGCCAAGGCCAATTCCATGAGTTTCAGCAAGGCTAAATGTCAGATCCTGCACTTTGGCCACAACAAACCCCAGCAGTGCTACAGGCTTGGGGAGGAGTGGCTGGAGAGCTGCCAGGCACAGAGGGATCTGGGGGTGTTGATTGACAGCAGGCTGAACATGAGCCAACAGTGTGCCTAGGTGGCCAAGAAGGCCAACGGCATCCTGGCCTGGATCAGGAATAGTGTAGTCAGCAGGAGCAGGAGGTGATCATTCTGTACTTGGCTTTGGTAAGACTGCACCTCAAATACTGTGTCCAGTTTTGGGGCCCTCATTACAGGAAGGACATTTAGGTGCTGGAGAGGGTACAGTGGCAGGCTACTAAGCTAGTAAAGGGTTTGGAGCATGTCTCTTATGAGGAAAGGCTGAAGGACCTGGGGCTGTTTAGCCTTGAGAAAAGAAGGCTGAGGGGAGACCTTATTGCTCTGTACAACTACCTGAAGGGAAGTTGTAGCAAGGCAGGAGTTGGTCTGTTCTCCCTAGTGACAAGCGATAGAACAAGTTGAAATGGACTGAAATTGAACCAGGGGAGGTCCAGGATGAATATTAGTAAGAATTTCTTTACTGAAAGGGTCGTCAGGCATTGGAACAGCCTGCCCAGGGAGGTAGTGGAGTCACTGGAGGTGTTTAAGTCACTTGGAGGTGTTTAAGAGCTAGTAAATGTTGTGCTTAGGGACATGGTTTAGAGGTTTTGGTAGGTCTGGGAATAAGGTTGGATTTGATTATCTTGAAGGTCTCTTCCAGACAAAACTGTTCTATGATTCTATGACTTGCAGCACTAATACACTGAGCTACGTGGCTGATCCAGGGCAACCATTTTTTTTCCCTATGTGCCCCACACTAGTCTGTAGCACTGTGGTGAATTGTCGCACGCCTCCTCCTTGCGACCCACAGGCAGTATGAGAGTTGGGAAGGAGTACAGATAAGATGCCCCTCACCGATACTGTGCTCCATCTGCCATCTCATTTCCAGTTTCATTGCTAACAGTCAATATCACCAGGTAAGGTTAGTGGCACCAACTTGAAGAAAGCCTGCCAGACACCAACATGAACATCTACACCGAATGGTATTCAACACACACAAGTCAGTAGCTCCAGGTGTTCAAAGACAGAGAGAGGTCAGTGCTGGTGAACATACCTCACGGCAGGGTTTCCATTATACAGGATATAAATGCCAGCTTCTTTATTCCCATAGATCTGATTGCTGCGGATGATGCCTTTTCCATTGCCAACGACGACAATGCCTGAGCGAAGGCCACTGTGTATCTTATTGCACTACCATTTTATTTTTGCATATGTGGAGAGATTAAAAGGAAAAGGAAGGAAGGTCACTCATAAAAGTGAGCAAGAGGAGACAGCAACCACATAGAAAAGCAACAGCTCCCAAACCTGCCAGGAGAAAGGGCGTATGTGTAATTAACCCAGCTGCCAAGAAATCACTCTCAGCTGGTCTAAGCCACACTTAACTTTTACCTTTCTTTGTGGTTCTAGTACACAATGCCAAATTTCCCTTCCCATCATGCCTGCAGCCTCTTTTTCATCCAGCAGCTCCTGCTGCCATCTCCAAGGGCTGCCCTGGACCCAGTGATACTTCACTCCCTCCAGCTTGCCTGACATGGTGGCACCCTGCAGGAGCTACAGGATGGTGTTATAGCATGGTGCCTTTTCTGCAGATGCCTAAAGGACTGCTGTCAACAGCCACATGGCTGCTTCTCTCCACAGGGGCCAACATCTCCCACAAGGACAGGAGCATGCTGGGACCCTCTGAGCAGGACATCACTCCCATACCATACCAGTAAGCGGTGGGGTAACAATCGCCAAAGCAACAAACAGCAGCCCAAAGCTGCAACCAAGGCCAGAGAAAGCCTGTGACTAACCGGCCACCTCTTCCTCCTCCATGAGGCTGCAGCTCTGCCTGCCCCATCACCTGTGCAGAGGTCACAGGGAGGTCCTTATGCACCCACATGGTCACTCAGATGGTGGTTTGTACCTCCCATTCTGTCTCCCCCTGCACAATGAGCTCTTTCAAGGATGACAATTACAACATTCAGCAAACAGGGACATGGTCACCTGCTGAGGACACTGACAACTGGGAGGAAAAGCCATGCTGCTGGAAAGAAGGCTGCTGCTCCTCTCCTGCTTGAGGCTGAGCAGAGAGCTGAGACCTTCCACAAACTCCCAAGGTAGGCAACATGATTCCCAATGCAGGAGAAACCATTCACAGCACAGTAACTATTTACTGCCTGGCTGGCACAAGTTCACTCTTTACACAGGGGTGTTTGGCAGGGGAACACCCCCCCTCCCCTCCATGTGCAGCAATTCTGAGATACATACCATGAAGTAGAGCAGCAGAATCAGGTGAATCAGGCAGCACTTTGCTGTGCCCTTGTCCTTGGGGGTAGATGTAGTAAAATTCATCAACAAAAAACAAAGAAACAGGCTCAAGTGAAAAGGTAATAGAAAGGTCAGTGTTTCCTACACTGGGAGATGGATCCATGCTGTCCCTGAAGAGACAGCACATGAGAGAAAGAGCGCAGTGCCCTCTGGCATGGTGTGGAGGGGTACATACCAGAACAAGAGGGTTGGCTCCCTTACGAATGTCCACTCCAGCCTCACAGTTCGAATGGATGTTGTTGTGAGCAATTAGGCCTCCTGCTGACAGGCGCAGGAATACCCCTGATGCTTTACAATGGTGGATGTCGTTCCTCAGCATAACAACCTGTGGGGAAGAGGAGAAGCACCTGGAGCTGTAGTTAGAAGGACGAGGAAGAGGACATGAACAAAGGGTATAGCTCTTCCTTCTGTGCCTCTACGAGCTTGCTGCCTGTCTAACAGCCTGGGGTGTGCCAGGCACCCAGGCCAGCTGAAAGGAACATCAGTGCACGTGGACAAGCACTGATGGTCATACCTACTGGCATGGGTGTACTTGGGGATGGGAACCCACAGTCAGAGTGAAAACATCCTTTTGACCTGACACATCCCTTCGCTTGACAAAGCCTGTGTTCAGGTGTTCACTCACTGCATTGTGCTTGTACCCTGCCAGCAACAGTGAGCTGTGGTGGTATGCTCCCTCCAACCCCAACCTGACGCGTAACCATGCTCAAGTGATCAACGGATGCTTCTGGTCCTGTGGATTCAGTGGAGGAAGAGAACAACACAATAGCTGAAGGCTGGTTCGAGCCATGCGCCTACTGAACCACAATGCTGGTCAATGTCCAATTCAAGCCAAATTTGGAAGAAACTAATACCTGTAGTCAGTATGCAAATATAAATCAATTATCCTGCTCCATCACTAATGGACAGTCCAGGGCCCATTGAGCTCTCCTGCGTGGCAGTGGGCTGCACATCAGGATCTCCTCTTGAACAGGGACACCTCTCAAGGTCCCTGCTCAAGGCTGAGAGAGTCCTGGCTGCAACAGATTCTCAGTAAGCAGTTAACAGTTGCTAAACTTTGAAATCCCAGCTCAGTGCTGTAAAGGATTGATTGCTCACACATGATCCTTTAGACATAAACCATTGACCAAGTCTGGCACTAGGACTGGATCCAGATGCACCTTGACTCCTCTCTGAGATGGAGCTTAGCAAGCTGGGAGTTCATCTCTGAGCCTTGTGGTGCAACAGTAGGTTTTCCTTATCCTTTGTATCTACTCCTTTAGATGTAAAGCACTGACCAAATCTGGGACTAGAGCTGGACCTGTCTGCCCTTAAACTCCATCCAGGAGTTTAGAAAGCAAGGGGATCTGCTCTGAACCTCCTGACTCAACGTGAGGGTCTCCTTTACATTTTTGCATTTCCAATCTCTCTATAAATCATTCTAAGTAAATTCTAATTAGATTTTCCTTTGTATATTTCCTTCATACAGTAAATAATCAAGACTTCCATGCCATTGAATCTTGTTACACTTGTGTTGCACTTATTATCAAACTGTCCTGCTAACTTTATCTGGGCACCTCCTGTTATCAGCTTTTGTGAGAAACATCAGTGACACCCTTTCAATGGCCACAGTTGCCTGGTGTGCAGAGTCATAAGCTGCCTTGGTGATCCTGATCCATGTTCAATAAAAGCTGAAGCTGGCCTGGGCAAGGGGAGCAGGACCACTAGGGTTTGGCACAGGCTAGTCCATTCCATTGCAGGTGAGGTTGGCCAGGGTTCTGAGCAACCTGCTCTAGTTGCAGATGTCCCTGCTCCCTTCAGTGGGGTTGGATGAGGTGATTTTGAAAGGTGCCTTCCAACTCAAACCAGTCTGTGATTCTATGATGGTTCTATGATCCCCATGGTTGTTGTCACCTCCCAGGATTTACTTGGTTTTGCTTTTGGACTGTAGTATACAACACTAAGGGCTCAGCAGAGTCACCATGTGCTAGCAAGAGTGAAAATACCTTTCTTTGGGCCACATGATAACTGAGAAGGTCCCTGTATATCTGAAAAGCTCATCAGCCTTTCTCAAGTACAACCAGATGTCGTCTCCCGCAACAGGACTGTGCTTTCCTACCCCTGCACTGAGGAAGATCAACCAGCAGCTTCTGGCACCTGAACCTGTACTCTACTAAAGACACAATGATTTTGTAGAAGCTACACCTCTTCTGGGGACAGGCAGATGAGCAGTTTGCACCACAAGCCTCAGACCCTCTGGTGCAGACCTCTGCCCTTCCACTTGGCTTCCTTCTGCTGCTGCTTCCAGACACTTTCTGAGCTGCACCAGCTGACCAGGGCAGATTTGTGGTGGGGATCACCTGACCTTGAGAGCAGCACGGAGCTCCAGCCAGACCACGGCACACAGCACCAGGACAGCAGAGCAGGGGCAAAGCCGAAATGCTCCCTGCACTGACCATGTCTCGCCCCTGTCTCAGGCCGCTGTGGCTGCAGCGAGCCGTCTCCACAGCATGGACAGACAGAGCTGGGTAGTGTGGGACATTTTTGGTGGAACCACATGTTCATATGTGCAGTGTCACACACTCTCCCATCCCTCTGGGGGAGTCCTGGACCTTGGACTGATGCTGCTGCCATCGCCTCCTCCTTGGCAGTGCCTTCTTCCATCTAAGGGAGGATGTGCAAGCCCACCAGCTCCTGCTCCACAGCCACGTCCTGCTGATGCTGCTTTCTGCCCCGTGGTATTTTGCTTTTGAGACAGCAAGACTGCAAGGAAGATGATCCACATCATTTGCCTGGCATGGCCTCGGGCCAGTTTTTGTGGCCCCAAATGGGAGGGGGTCCCATCCCCACACTCGGGGTGGGATGTCACCTTGCACTGGTTGTGTCCTTGCTATGCTGGGCTGTTGGTCTCAGGTGGGACCACACTGTGAAGAGAAGTCGAGGGTGCAGTGTGTCACCAGACCTGTTCCTGGCCAGATGCTCCTCCGCAGCACTGTGGCTGTGCCTCCTCCCCAGGAGCTGTGGCCTGCCCTGACAATGTTGCGGCTCCAACATGGCCGTGTTTCCAGCAATGGGGCTGGCTGCAGTCTCCTCAGGAACAATGCACTCCTACTGTAGGGTACCAGATTGTACATCAAAACTATTATTTCCAACATCTCTGGCTTAATTGTAAAACTATAATACAAATGACATTGGGGGTTTGCTGGAGTTAAATTTTAATAGCAAGCCAGCGCCCTTTTAATGACATTTTATACATTTAAATTGGGCATGATCCCTTTGGGAACAGTAATTTTATTCATGAAGATTATGTCTAATTTGAATATAAAAACACCACTAAAAAGATATTGGATTTGCTATTTTTCACTTGCAGGAGCTCCAGAGTCCAATCTTCCCAACTGACTGGGCTTTGGTGGATTAACAAAAACAACAAAACCCCCCAACTTCCACCCAGCAAAGAGCGGTATTGAAATCTGTGAGCACACAACGGGCACCAAGCACGGCAGCCAGCCCTGCGCTGTGGCCGTGGCTGTCACCCTGGATCTGCTGCTGGGCACACAGGGAGGGAGGGTGGAAGCTAAGGAGGAGATACCCAGGGCCATGGCCCTGGCCATGACCAGTGGGTTGTGTCTCTGGAGGAAGGTCTGCCAAGCACGGGCTCCAACTGTGGCCACAGACCCTGCTTGCTGGGGCAGCTGCACTGGCTGTCTGTCTGCTGGGGCTGACAGATGACTGCCTCAGTCTTTACCCCCTCCAATGATGGACATGGCCAGAGCTTCCATATTTCAGCACCAAATTCCTGCCACTTCTGTCAAATTGGCCAATAGCTTGGCTGGGGTGGGGGCAGAACATGGCCCCTCTGAGTCCCTTCTTCAGTGCAGCTGTTCCGCTCGTCTTTCTCATGACAGCCTGCAGGCAAAGCTCCTTGGGGGAATGTCAGCAACCCACATTCCCTGCCCCCTGTGTGTGAGGGACCCTCAGTAGCTTGTAGACACTTGCAGACAACACGCACCAAGGCTCACAAGGGCACCTGGATAGCTCCTGCAATGGCCAAATGTCTTTAGTGTCCTCAGAAAGGTGACAACTTTGTAAAGAAGCATGTTTGAGTCCTCTCTGTCAGGGTGGCTGGCTGGGGGAATTGGGGCCATTTCAGCATGCATGTCTGTTCTGGCTGTACCTTGATGTGCAGAGCACGTGCCCTCTTCATGTGGTGCTACAGGAGGAAGACAGCCAGCGGGGAGGTGAGACCTGCAGATGAAAAATAGCTCTGATCCCACCTGGGGACCAGAATAAAGCCACTGGGGTTGCAAAGCCCCTTAGCTTGTTGGGGGAGTGGGAAGGGAGACCTGGTGTCCTGGTGGGCCTGTGCCGGAGAAGCAGGTGCTGTCGAGGGCCTGGAGGATGCAGCAGTGCGATGGGCCACTTTAAGAAGTCTGAGTTAGCCAGCACATGGGACTGTGCAGCCCTCCCTGGCCACCAGCTGTACCCTTCAGCACAGCCCCGCCGATAAGGTGCTGACACTGATGGGAGCCAGTGCAAAGCTGCAGCCTCATCTCTGAGACGGGATAAACTGTTTGGCCTTTGGACAAGATTATTTCTGTTCAGAACAGGATTGTTATCACTTAATTGAAAATAATTATCCAATGCAAATTGGCTTCAAGTTGGCAGGCTAAGTTGAGGAGCCGGCACGTTTCCAAGCTGTCCTGAGGAGAGCTGAGCACGGCAGCACGGTGAGAGGCTGGGACTGTCCTCAGGGCTAGGGGTGGGACACAAGGCTGAGGTGGGGGGAGGAGAGATGTTTCTTCTGCAACACCCACACACTGCACAGAAAATGTGAGGGAGACAATGCTGTCCAGCTGGTGCTCTCATGCACTGGGGCCCTCCAGTTTGCCCTTCCAAAGCTCAGACAAGCTTTGAATCTCCCCTGAGAGCAGGAAGCATCAGGCCATCAGCAGGCAACCAGCATCACCTTACTCCCATCTCTGGCATCAGCTGCAGCCAGCAGACAATGTGGGTGCAAATGAGGTGAGATGAAACTTTGACCAGGGGCTGGCTGAGGGCTATGCAGCACTGTCCACATTCTGGGCACTGCAGGAGTCTGACATGTCATGTAGTGAAAGTGCTGGAGAAGGCCACGGTACCTACACAGCCCCCGTGAAGGAGCATTGATGCTGGAAGCAGCTGCTTGAGGGACCCTCCACTCAAGTGTAATGGGGAAGGTGTTAATGAGCTCATACCCTGTCCTGGGGGGGTCTGTACCTGGGATTTCTTCACACAAAGGATAAGATGTTAGAATCAAAGAATCATTTTGGTTGAAAGAGACCTTTAGGATCATTGGGTCCAACCATTAACCCAGCACTGCCAGGTCACCAGTAAACCATGTCCCACAGCACCACAGCACCACAGCCCCACAGCTTTTAAATCCTGTTAATCAGGACAGCTGCAGTCATGTCCAAGGGATGGACAGAGTTGGTGCCATAGAAGGGCTGGGCCAGAGCCAGGACATGGAAACCTTTGGAGAACCAGGCAGAAACATACCTTCTGCTGCTTTCAGCTGGGAAGCACCTAAGCCTCAGCTGGGCTTGTGCCATTTCTGCTGAACCTGTTCTTGCTATACCCAAGCAGCTCATCATTCAAACCGTCTCCTGCGTCTACTGGTAAAATTCTAAGGAGAACCAGAGATCCCTACATGTGTCTGTGAGATTTCCCCCACCCCAAGCCCTGCAACACCTGATGAACCTTCCACTTTTGGAGCCCCTGTGTCCGCTGTTGTCTGCAGGCTCCATGGACTACAGTCAGCCTGAGGAGGGGTTTCTGCCAGGTAACACCCTGCCTGGTGGAGATCTGGAGCCATGTCCTGCCCTGAGTGAACATGGCCACATGTTGGGCTTTTGTCATTACACCGTGATGCTCTCCCTGCCTGTCTACCAATGGGAAAACCATCAGGGCCAGCCAGAGCTCACAGAAGGGCTCAGGAACTCTGGTTGTCAGAGGCCACCTGTACCAGTGGGGATAGGCCCTCCATGGTGAGTAGATCCTGAGGCAGAGCACAGTTCTTTGGCTTCCCCTTCAGAAGGAAAGGAAGAACCACCTACTTCATCAGGTCCTCGATCCCATTCCCTGTCTTGCTTTGCATGGACAGGTATCCCCATCTGCACAGGGGGGGCTGGCGGAGGAAAGCACCAGCAGATGCTGGCTCAGATGTGGTATTGGCTGAATCCAGCTGGTGTCTGCATGTCCATGCTGCTGTCCTGCCCATGAGGACCTTCACCCCCCATCCAGGGCCTATCCACAGATGTTCTCCCCTTGGGGTTTTCTCCTTTCCCTTTTCTTCTTTTTATGCCTGAATGGGTATGGATCAGACAAGACCTTCCTGAGGGTGCACAACGCCTCTGCTAGCTCACAAATACACCAGAGAATACTGAGCTTCCACAACAGTTTTTACATGATTGGACCAGACTGGTACAAGGTTAATTAAACCCCCCATCTTTAAATGCAGTTTCATCATAAGAAGTGTAAAACACTTCTGCAGGAATCTGTCAGGACTTCTCAAAGATAGTGTACTTTACCTGGCAAAGCACAATTAGACACAGTCAAATATTGTCCTGGTTAAAGACTATTAATTTTCCTTACATTTGTCATGAATTAATTTTTTCTGGCTATATCAACAATGTTTCCTTTATAAATACAACTGGCTCCTTTACATTGAAAAATTAAATTTGCTTTGATAATGAACTGAGGTGCTAATAATCGTTTTGCAATGCAAAAAAGTGCAATTACTGGCTGCCATGCCATGCAGTGCCACAGCCAGTTATAATGGTCTGAAAGTCTGTGTTGGTACTGGTGGACACGGGGAAGACAGTCACAGAATCACAGAAGCATAGAATTGTTCTGGATGGAAGAGACCTTTAAGACCCTCAAGTCCAGCTGCTCCCCCAGCACTGCCAGGGCACCACTGACCCATG
>JANIJG010024075.1:0-51098 GCA_024611175.1 Megaceryle torquata | reverse complement strand
TCAGTTTAGATTTTTTTTTAGACCAGACACAAGTCCAAGATATTTTTGCTTTTTTACAGTTTTAGTCTCTTAAGAGATATTTTCTATCATCCTAATTATTAACTGGCAAATTTCAAATTGCTGCTTTCTCCCTGACTATTCTAAGAAATCTATTTTTGCTAAATAGGTACAGCTACAGATGATGCAAGGGAATCTCTATGCAAATGCTGAGAGAATGCAGCTAGTTGTGATATACATGGATGACTACCCATAATTATTGTTATATTGATTAGAGTTGTTAATGGCAACATTGACAGGTGAGAGGATTGCTGCCTTAATAAGACTCACAGCAAACAATGCAGCCCATATGTACACAATGAGATTTTTGTAAGATAGGAGTACATTAATAAATGGTGCCTCAATGATGTTAGGAGATATCCTCAATTTATCACAAGACAGTCTGAAAACCAGCCAATTTTATTTATGAATTAGATAAATTTCTATTTACTACCACCACATTGTGCATCTGAAAGAAAACAGGATGTTGTATATACAAATGCTATGTTTCTTGCAATAAGACCAACATAGATCTAGTTTCTGGGTTACTCTAGGCCACATTTTTCAAGCAATTACGTGGAAACCAGGCAGACAGTTACTGTTGGGCAAGTGCCTACAGGTTGGCTACAAGGGAAACAGATCTATCACTTTCCAACCTATTCCTACCCCTTCATTCCTCCTTCCATGTATGCTCAACCTTCTGCATTCCAGTTACGAACTTTCAGGCAAAATACAAAAGCAAAAGGAGCACCAGCCTGTACCCTGGTTCCATTACCCCACATTTCTTACTTAGGAGATGGTGGACTTTTAAGTCCTCACATTCCACTTCCTCACATTCCAATTTCCTCCAGCCCAAACATCTACCTGCCAGCCTCTCACCCAGACATGCCAAACCTCAAACAGCTTCAGAAACCTCCCATTCTGTTGTCACTAGCTTCATGTGCACAATGGAACCACAAGAAATGCTGCTGGAATATTGGATTGGTCTGAGATCCCAAAAGGAATCAAAAGACTGTTTACTTACAAGGTAGATTGTTTGCAGGCAGGCAACCTAATGAAACTCTGAACCTTCTAGTTACTTAGTTAACTGAGTTTCAGAGTAACTACTACGATTTTTTACCCCTAGAAATCAGTGTTATCTACCTGGGCAGATATATCCTAAGAAACTGCTCCAAGCACTTGTGGAAGTAAAAAAAAGAACCCCAGTAAGTACAGAGGAATCAACTTCCATTTGCTGAAATATCTGAAGTGAGGGAGGAAAAAGTATACATGGTCATCTATGTGTCATTACTGTAGTAGTTTTTGGTTGGTATGTCAATTCCTAACACAAGGATCTCTACAACAGACAAATCAACACATTCTAAAACATGCACTAGAAATCATGTAGAAAATATGTTTTTATCAAATATGATTAATCAAATATAGTAACAAATATCATTAAGAATAGAGAACTAGCAATTTTCATTCATCATCAGCTACTGCATTCACAGAATAGTATACAAATGCCCAAAATCTGTTTATCGACTTGAACTACTACAGAATTAAAATATTCTGATACATCTGCAAGATGTTACATATTTCAAGAAAGTTTCAGTAACCTGGGTCAGGGATAGGCCTTTAGAAACATACTGAATGAAGCTACAGGGGTGGTATAGAAAAGATCATCTGCTGTCTTCCTAACCAGCACAGTTAACCAGCTGGTATATGGGAAATAGCTTCTGTAGTGCTGGACTACCCTGATGTTTTTCTTCATCTAGGCTCAGCTTCAATCCTAAACAGCTACACTCCAAGAATAAATAATCACTTCTCTGCAACTGCAATTCCTACCCCTTGAAACAGGCTATAGGATTAAAGTTCGGTTTTTAGGCAGTACCATCAATTATGAGAAATGTCAACCACAAGTAACATTTTTCTGTGTATTTCAGATATTTTTAAATGGCATTTTCCTGACACAGAAGTCTTTTTCACCTCACAGTATTTCAGCTACACTTAACCTGTCTTACAGAAAAGTCTATGCATGTATTGTGTTATGCCCAAGGAGTAAAAAAGCAAAGCAAAGCAAACCAACCAACCAAAAAATCCAACAACAACAACAACAAAAAACAAAACAAAACAACACAAACCCAACAAAAAAAAACCCCAAACAAAACAAATACCCCCCCCCCAAATACCAAAATGAAAAAAAAAACAAACCCAAAACCAAACCCAAAACATCACAAGCCCAAACATTTATTAAAGGTACATTTACACAATTCAGCTATTCTGTGAGGATAACAAGCTCAGAAAGAACAGTACACCAACTTCAATGTCTCTACAAAACACCTTCTATGGTATAAATGCTCTCTCAACAAGTTTCAAACACTTATTGTTGATCTTACCTGAAGTAATGCAATAAAAAGAAAAAATGCATTAGCAGCTCTTCTGAACTGAGAATAAAGGAACCTTGGCAGGAATGTGATTATGTTGTACTTCGCAGTGCTGAGAGAAAAAGAGACAAAAACCACACACTATTATTATTATTACAGTGTATATGAAAAGTTCTTAAATTATATTGCTTCCCTCTCAGTTACACAAGCTTTAAAATAAAATGGAACCTTTTATGATCTGTGTGCTAGTAAACAAATTTGTTTTGTCTAAACTGAAAGACTTGTTACAGAGACAGTCCTGCGGGCATCCGTGAGCTGGCTAGCCCAGGGAAGCGCCCGACACCCACTGCAACTGTCACAAGCTTCCATGTGGAGGCAAGAATTCCCCTTGGCACCTCTGCTTGCTCTATGGGAAGCTGTCAAGCCCTGTTACTCTCACCTACAGGCAAGGAGAAGGGGGGAAAAAAAAAAAAGAAAAGAAAAAGAGAATGTATCAGTCTGGCAGCTGCACCACTGCTGAGGGCAGGTAAGGCAGGAGCACCCTACCTCGCGAGCTGCAGCATACACTGGGCAGGTCACTGCACAATGGCTCCAGTTCAGACAAAGTTCTTGGGGTAAGAGGTGTAACAAATGTAACAAGGAGGGTGATAAATCAGGCCTGAAGAACTGTGGAGCTTCTGCATTTGGTCTGAGTTTGTATGACTCAATGCAAATAATCCAACAACAGGATCAACCAAATTGAAATGGAGCATTTAAGAAATTCTTATAACTATAAACTTCTATTAAAAGACAAAAAGTGCCATACCCTTCACTCTGTGTAAAGTTCCACTCTTTTTTTTTTTTAAACTTATAATTATTAGATAGAAAATGTAGTTTTGCTAGGCTGGAAGAAGAGAATACAGCTGCATCAGGGGAGGTTTAGGCTGGATATTAGGAAACATTTCTTCACTGAAAGGATTATCAAACATCAGAATGGTCTGCCCGGGCCAGTGGTGTAGCTGCCATCACTGGTGCTTAAGGACATGGTTTAGCAGTAAGCTTGCAATGTGGGGTCAAAGGTTGGACGAGATGATATTAAATGTCTCTTCCAACCGAAGACATTCTATAATTCTGTAATGATTTCTGCTAAGCCGTATCATGAAATGTTTGAACTCCCAGCTACTTGTCAGCCTTACATTTAAGAACATCTAACATCCTAAAACAGTAACAGTAAAAATAATCACGTCAAAATCTTAGAAGCTAAAGACTTGGAAGAATATTTCAACCCCATTTAAAGTAGGTATTTTTTATTTTAACTTTGCATAAACGAATCAATTTTAAGGTGGAATGAATATATCTGGAAAGGAAACAAAGGGGGAGGCAGAAAAGTTGCATACAGAACCAAAAAGCATTATTAAGTATCTCAAGTCATGTAAACCCCCCACTACATTATTCTGAAGGTCTATAAAAACTTCTGTGTATTATCAAAGGTACTTTCAGAAAAGCACACCTACTTGGGACAGAGATACCTCTGCCATTCATTTATTTTGAATTTCAGTAACAGACCGAGGATGTTTTCAGATATAAATATACATTGTTTATGAGTACTCAGTGTATTATTTAAAATTAAATGAAAAACTAACAAAAAATCCACACCATACATCATCAGAGTTCCAAAGTCCTAACTCAAAATTCAAAACTAGTTTCATAACCAGCCACAATGTCTTTGTAGCTGGTTGACTAAAAAAGACAGAATTTCCAAAGCACGAACAATACCATGCTCAAGAGAAGCACATCTACAGCAGCATCCAGCCACCTGAGACACGTTCAAAACCAAAAAGCTGAACTCAACTTCAGGTGAACTGAAAACTGAAATCCATACTCCATGGATATGTGTAGTTGTAAAGGCACCCCTTTCCCCATCCAGACCTTTCTCATCCCATTCTTAAACTTGGAAGGTCAGGTCTGTACATGAAACAGCTCTGCTGTTCTCATTGGTCTGCTTCATTCCCCTCTCCAGAGTCTGAGATGGTAACTAGTGGTCAGAGGAAATGGCAGTAGTGAAATAAAAAGAGTCTTTCCTTCATTTTTGCTGTGTAACATGCAATGTTCTGAATTTCAATATTTATTAATAAAAAAACTAGCTAGTACCTGACATGATTATTGCAGAATTTCGTTAGCTGGGGCTGATTGATGAATATAGTTCTCAGTTCCTCTTGATCAGCTAGGGAAGTTTTCTCTGAAACATCATCTGTCTTCTCATAGCCTGAAAAAACACAGCATGATTTGCCATATAAATGGATTTAGATATACAAGATTCAAGGCACATAATGACATAAAGAGACATCTATTGTCAATGTGAACTAAATGCATTTGCATTTCTCACAGTAACAAGTAATGTTCATTAAAGAAAATAAATAAAATTCAGCCTTTTAAATTTCATTTCAATAGAAGGATAAAAGTTATATAGTCAATAGGCTTTGTATATACGATAATGCATAAAAACTGTAAAGTCTGATGAATTCATGAGAACACTTAAACAACTTATGCCACCTCATGGCAATATGAACTATGGCCTGTTCATGCATTTGAATCCAGAAGTGGAGATACTCCCAGGTGAGTGATCTTGGGCTAAAAACTTGTAAAATTCTGCTCAA
Organism: Megaceryle torquata; assembly: GCA_024611175.1. Lineage (NCBI taxonomy): Eukaryota > Metazoa > Chordata > Aves > Coraciiformes > Cerylidae > Megaceryle > Megaceryle torquata. Next base: position 46,060 of record JANIJG010024075.1, on the reverse strand, counting down.
GAGACACATAACACACTTTCCCCTCTGTGCTTCTTTTAAACCAGTGTTACACACAGGCATATACCCTATACTAGTCTAACAAGAGTTTGCAAAAGAAGACATAAACTGGTAAATTTCTTATAAACTTTGAGAAAATGTAACATTAATAGTAGAAAAACAGTCTACCAAGAGGATATCTGAACAATAAAATTAAATACAAAAAGCATGTGTCTAGTACAGCTACCTTAAATCAAAATGAGCAATTCTGTTTGCACAAATCACTCGTTCTAAGAAATACTCATAGAAAATTATCACAAAACTAAGCAAACACAGGAAACCAATGTAAGCAAACACAGAAAATTGATGTAAACTGCCCTACAGCGAGATGGATGATATACTTCCAGTCCTCTGGACTCCCTCTCAGACTACCACAACCTTTCAAAGATAACCAAGAATGGCCTAACAGTGAGACCTGCCAGCTGCCTCTGCACTCATGAATGCATCTGATTAGATCCCATGGACTCACGTATTCCCAGTTTAAGTGTTCCCTAGCCTGGTCCTCCTCCACTGAGGTAAATCTTTCTTGCTCCTGACTTTCTCACTGGTATCAGGAAGAACCTGTAGTTCCCAAAGGCTGATCTTATCAATAGTGATCAAAGTGGAGAAGAGGCTCTAAGTATTGCACCCTCTTCTGTAACCTTTGACTCCAGGTTCCCTACCCCATTCAGCAGTAGGCCCACATTTTTCCACAGTCAGCTTCTTTCTCCTGTTACATCCGAAGAAGAACAAGGAGGACTTCTACAAGTCCCTCTCCAGATTAATCCCCAGGTGGGCTTTGGCTTTGCTAAATCCACCCCTCTATAGTCCTCTCCAATCACCTGTCCTGACTTTCAGCTCTTGTAAATTCCCTTTTAACATCTGAGTTTTGCCAGGGGATCCTTGTTCATCCATTCAGTGGCTCTACTGCCACTTTGGCTTGATTTCTTTCTTATTGAGATGGACCAATCTTGAGCTGGGAGGACATGATCCTTGGAGAGAAAGACAATAAACATTTGTTGGTCAATAGGATACCATTCCTCTACCTGCTACAAGTTTTCTGCTTGACATTAGCCAGTGAAGTGATTTGACTTACAGACATTCTCAACACCTGCCTCCACTAGTCAGTAAAAGCTGAGCTTTTTGTATATTCCTGAATAAGCTTGGAGGAATCTTGTACCTGCCTGCATCATCACTTCTGTCTCTAAAAGGGAATACCAACGTATTCTTCTCTCTCAAGACTTTTCATTAGTGTTTGATCAATCACTCAGCCAAGACAATGACGACCAACAGGCCTAAGTAGTCTAGTCAGGCTGAAGCTTAGAAAGTAAATACAGGTATGGCATAAATCAATCGCCAAAAAGTATTAAAACAGTAACAATAATCTCTGTGTGTAGAGCTGCTTATTAAATAAGCACTGTTAAATCCATATGCCAAATGAGAAAGATACATATTAAAAAAAAAAAAGTTAGAATGGAACTGAATTAATCATCAGGCATATGCATGTCATTGAAAATTAAGGTTGTGCATGAAAACTTGAGCTTATTTATATCATATTCTATAAATCCTTACAAATAGGTTAAGCAAAATCCAAGTTATCCTCCAGTTCACTGCCCAGTATACACCCTCTTACCTATTATATCCAGAGCATATATTTCACAAACTATCTTGCAAGACACAATCTTGCAAGTTTCCACGCATTGTGCAAAAACTCATCAGAAGCTTGTAATTTCATGCCATTTCCCATTCTGAATTCACAGATTCCACTGCTACGCAGGAAATCGCAGCTACTACATTCATCCACTACAATTTCTATTTCCTTCCAACTCCCTCAGTGAAAGGCACACATCCAACATATTTCTGTTCAAATTTCAGTACGTATCTCAAGAAAACCCTTCACAGGAAGGGCAGCCAGCTTAACAGACTTAAGCAAGTGTTCATACAGTACTCCTTGACTCAAGAAACCACACAGGCACATGTGGCAAACTAAGCATGCCATTTCTGGTTCTTGTCATTACTTCTCCTTAGACTGACAACCATCACAGAACTGGCTGTGCACGACCTCCAGCGCACAAGTCCACAAACATGTATCCCTACAACACAACTTGATACAGGCACATTCTCAAGATGCCTGGGTTTTCAGCCAAGCCACAAGTGAGCATCACAACACATTTATACTTGACTGAGCCCAAATCCATCACGTGTTGAGAGCATCTTCATTCCATGTATAGTACATTTATTTACTTTTCAGTTGCTTGATGAGGGAGCAAACATAAAATATGGCTTCTGTGAGAGCACTTGGGTGGAAAAGTTGGAAACTATCATGCTAAAATACTTACCTAGTCTGACTAAGTTCAGGAAATAAGGAAAGAGTTTGCATATTTGCAGAGCATATTACTTTAAAATTAAAGCTTTCATTTTAAAATTTATGCTAATATAAGCCTTGAATACTGACTGTGATAAAGTTACAGCAAATGTTAGCAGGCATTAAATACTATATATTACCTGTTTGTTAAAAAGACTGCCAAACTACAGATGTTTATTTTCATATATCAGTATTAGGGCATTTATTTGCATTCCTTTAATCAAAATAACAACAAAAAGGTACTGAGGAGCTTAATAATAATTTACTGCCTCACTTCCTACTGTCTTGAATTCACTTTTTTCAATTTTCTCTCGAAAAGCAATCTCAGGAGTTAATTTCTGTGCCTCACATGTAGCCCTCTATACTCTGAAGCTTCAATAAAAGCGGCTCTCCTGCCCTAAGTGAATTATACTACCCTGAAAGCTTTAAAGGTTATGTATGTCCCATCAGCTCCCTGTGTAATATACATTATACAGTATACATTCACTCAGAGTGAACAGACCAGACTGATACACAAAGCTCTGTATCAAGGTGATACTATTTATCTTTTGTGTTTGCCTACATGTGCACATACACAGAAATATCTAAAAGCTTATACATTACCAAAGTTATTGTCTCAACTGGTAAATACACTTGATTTAATTGACAAAAATGTTTTCCAATCAACAAGAAAAATAAAATGTTCTTTGAAATGCTCTGATTTCATGTAAGATTATCAGTAAGAATGTTACAGAAGAAAAAAAGACATGCAATTCTAATTCAGCATTTGATAACAGAACTTCGACATCCTACCCTCCCACAATGCCATTTCTTTAAATATCCATATACCACCCTTTGCAACAACACCATTATATCTTGCTTGCACTACCTACCCAAGAACTTCAATCAAAAGTCAGCAGCCCTGAGTTTCAGCTCCTCTGCAGCTATGAATTTATCCTGGTTAGTGAAGAGATACCAATGCCTCACCAGAAATGAAGCACACTCTTCCTGCCAGGGAGCTGCTGATTTTCAGAACAGCTTGAGGTCAGAGAGAACTCTTTGCTACACAGCTGCAAGGCAAGGCAAAGCTCAGGTGCTGCTTCTGGTCTTTCAGCATGCCAAATGTCCCCAAGGGATACTATTCCACCCTGGCCTGTATGCTGGGCAGACTTAGCCTACAACAGTTTAGTTTTGCTTTTCAAGTCAACACATTATGGTTTGTTAGTGAAATTTTCTACCGATTTATCAGACACAGAACCATACACTCATAGGTTTCACTGAGTGTGACTGGGAGTTTCCCCACATGATGCATGCATTAGAACTGCAACTAAAAATTATCTATCACATTTGGAGGGTTTGTTTGTATTTTGCATCTTCAGAAAACTATCATAAAGCATTTTCAATTTCTGCCATGTCTCACCCACACTCATCTAGCACAAACAGATTAAATCATCAAATGCTTTATTTATTTATATTCATTCTTTCAAGTATGACATGCAACAAAATCTTGTTTTATTTAGATAAGGTGAGTAAAGAATTTGACAACTGGTTGGTATTCAAGTGGCCCAAAAAATGTCAGGAACTAAGGAAGGGATAAGCTTTTTTCAACAAGGATGATAAACACTGTGGTAATTTATATGTTCATTTGAAATGCCTACCTATCTACAGCCAAGTGGACAGAAATCAAGACTGCAAATCTGTCCCACTATTACAATCCCTGATGCAATCTGGCACCTTACAGGAAATCACATCTAAGACATGCATCATTTCAACTATTCAATTTCAAATATGAAGGACAACATCTATCAAACTACAATTGGAAACTTGATTCTAACTGCATTAGATCACTCCCTGACTTTCAAGACCTACCCTTCTGTGCAATTTTGTAAAACAAAAGTATAAGCTTGAGCTTAACGTCTGACTAACCTAAGAAAAAGCCTCGAGTATCAGTGCAGCATGTCTACATAAAAGTTCACCCCTTTGCAAAAAAGAAGGTAAGCGCTCTATTTCTTCCTCCAGAAGGGAGGGGATCCGCTGGAATCAAAACAGTTTGTATGAACTGGGACTATTAATCAAATAAGCAGAGGCCAGCCTGTCACCAAAATATTGCCTACAAGTAAACATGGGAACAATAAAAGCATATCTATACTTAAGAATGTAAGGGAAATTTCACTAGATCATCTATTGGTGAAAACAGCTACATTTTTTATAAAGGTGTCTTTGGAAAGATGCATTTAACACACAGCAAAAATTGGTTGCCGTTCTGCAATCCATTATAAGGTTCCAAAACAACAGAATAATGTTGACCCAAACATTCAGAAAGTTGACAAATAAAAATATATAAAAACCTGAAGTACAGAATCTAGAGAGTATGGGAAAAAAAATAAAAAAAAAATAAAACCAACACAACACATAGACAACAGCAAAGCATCAGCTGTTACAAAATTTGGTTATGAAAGAAGAGTGTGAAGAATGAGAATAAGAACTTAATATGAAGGAATCTTTTTGCTCTCCTTTAAAAAAAAAAAACAAACCCACAAATGTAGTTACTGCTGTGTTACAAGTATTAAACTGATAGCCAACAACTCTCTTCTTCTTTGTTCATCACACTAAGCTATGAGAAAAGCATTATTAAAATTAAAAGTAACATCACTCCTTTCAGCCTAAAGGCCACAACAACTTAAAGTCACAATAAATTCTGAAGTACCTCTCAGTAATAATTCTGAAGAGTAAAAGAGTAATTAATCACATTTCAGACAGGAACTGTGATGCTGTACTAGTAGGACTTGCTATTCAGAAAGAAGAACAAAAATATTCCAAGACTTTTCTTCATCTGTTGTGGCTAATAACATTGCTGAGATTTAACCAGAGTTGAGCTAATATTTAACACAGCTGAATTATTAAACAGATTCTATGACATACATTCTTACGTGACCCCACTGACAGGAAAACATATGACTTAAAAAAAAAAGGTCTAAGTCAGCGCTTTAAAAAGAATAATAGGAAATGCCAACACATCATATTACTCTGACAATTTATTATGAAGAAATTGCAAGTTTCAAAACTAATTTCCTCTTAATACATAGAATCACACTTTCTGATAATATATTCTAATTATTATTTCATGTCACTACAGGGCCAAAACCAATAAAAATGTGCTTCGATATCAAAGGAATGTGACTATTAACCTTATCAAAAAGGTCATTTACAAAGCTGTTGCATAAACTAGAATGACTGTGTAATATTTAGTTCTGCACTCTGAAAGTTATTTGCCAGCAGAACACAGAATCTGGAAAACATTGATGGATAAGCAGAAACCACCACAAATTTCATTCAAAGTAATCCAATAAATGAGGTTTATGTTCAGAATTTCATTTAATGTGTTCAAAATTAAAGAATGGAAGTAAATCATATGCAAGAGTGGGAAAAGGCAAGAAGAAATTGAAAACAGAATTGCCATGAATTTTGAGAATATGGAGACTAGGTAGTTACTTCCCAAGATACAAGTTGTACTGAAAAAAAAAATCATAGCAAAATGTGTATTTTGCACAGAATACGTGTTTTCAGTTTTTCCAACAAAAGTAACATCTTCAGTGAGAACGAAGCCCACATAAATAAAATAATCAAGGAAAAGAAAAAACAAACAGAGCCCCCCAAACAACCAACTTGAGCTTCCTCCCACATGAGACACACTGAAGACCTTATTTTGCTTCTAAGAACAAATCTGGAGGAAGCAACTGTTCCAACACACAGCATTTGCAGGGACTCCTCCTATACCAGTTTTGATAATAAAGTTTCTAAATTAGTAAAACAACAAATGCAAAAAGAGTACACATTGTCCAAATATCTTCCATATATCCAAGTTTTCCTTTAGGTAGGGTAGCTTAACAGGTTTGGCTTTCATTCCTTGAAACTGTCTCATTCTCATCACAATACACAAAGGTAATGACAATCAGACTGTAATCTGGAAAGAAAGGGAGGAAAATAAAATCCTCACTCAAATCACCTCAAAGATTTTAATTCATGTCCCTTAATCATTAAGAATTTCTTTTTTATTCTCAAAGTACAACATTCAAAAGCTTCGAAAGTTGGTGTTATAGCCAAGAACCTCTTCTGTGAGTAGAAAGTCTGACAACTCATATTCCCAAAGAATGTAGCACAGTTTGAAGAGGGTCTAATTATGTAAAAGATGTCCCCTTCATAGTTATTTGTCATAATGACACAACACACCTTCAATGACAGAACAGGCACTGGGAACCTGACCCACCAGTCTTTCTTTCTGTGGAGTCAGAGCACAGAAGGGAATTGGAATGACCTGACTGAACCTGCTGGTACTGCTGAGATGGCCAAGTCTGTGCTAGAACTAGACTGAGCTTTTTCCCCCACTGTGCAGCACTGGGATCTCAGCAAAGTCTGCAAAATAGACTTGGCAGGAAAAGAAAAAAAAAAAAACAACAAACCCACAAACATACCAAACACAATAGACACAAGTGACTATAATGAGCACTACATCTGGTAAAATACTGTATAGTCCTATCATCCATGGGTAGAAACACCTAAGGATATATTAGGCATTACAAAAGCAGATGGTCTGCTGCTGAAGACAGTATGATGACTACCACAGAATTTCCAAACAAACACTCTCCCTCTTCATGTGAAGCTCATCTTAACTTGCACAAGTTCAGCTTCAACTAGTTTTTATACAGATGTTTACCTCCACTAACATAATGAACCAGTTACTACCTGCTGTTGTTTGTAGATAGCACCACAGCACCTCATATCTCTATCCTTTCTCAGTGACCTAATATAGTTCACTGAACTCCACCAACACACAGAGGAAAAGCATTAATGCTTAAATCTTCAGAGAAGTCTAATAAGAACTGCCAACCACAATTCCACTCTCTCAGAGTCTCTCAAGAGAAATAAAATGCTCCGAAATATTCCATTTCATATTATTTAATAGATGTATATAACTGTGCAGCTATATATAGCTAAAATAACCATAGTTAATGACTGTATTTAATAAAGCAATATGTAAGCTACACTACTCAAAGATTCCCCAAGTGTTTTGTAACTGCAGAATACATGCAACCAATTCTGTTTCCACAGCTCCAAATGTCTGAAGCCAAGGTACAATTATGAATTAAAGTTACTGGTGGTGAAAACACATGTAGTAATTTCCTACATTTGTTCAGGAGGGACAGTTCTTCCATGCCTTGAGTAAGATTCTATCAGATACACATACAACCTTAGAATCATAGCATTTCCTAGGTTTATGGCAAACTGCAGGTGTTCTTTGCAACAGGGATAACAGACACACAAATCTGTTAAAAAATAATAAGTGCACCTGATTAACTTTCATCATCCACAAAGAGCACAAGAACCTGCAGAGGTTTGGAAGAATGACACAAAAATAGTACTTCCTTTTTAACCAAATAGCAGGTAACATGTCTTACAGATGTTGTAACACCTACAATTTTTATTTTGTCATAATTTACAGACTGTAGTGCCAATTCTTCTGGGCAGCTATCCGCCAATTGTTGGGATGATACATGCGTGCATCATTCTGACAGTTCTAACCTAGTTTATTTCATCTGAGCACAATTGATGTTCTCTAGTAATAGCATTGCTATCTCTTCATGTCAGAGAGCTTAGTTCTGAGATGATGTCAAGACACTCCAGCCTGATAAGGTAGCTCATGAACCACAGAAAAGGTCTCTGAAGCAGAAATTAAGTTGCTGCAGTGACACGTTTTAATCCCAACATTACAATACACACATACAAAAAATCTAGAATAAGGGAAATAATATTAAACTTGTCTATCAGATCCCCACAAGTCTTTGTCTGCTCTAAGGAATGGTCCCTGCCATAACAGCACTCATGGAAGATGCTGTTTGTGATTACAATATTACCAGTGACTTCCCAAGAGTGTAGAGGGACCCTGCCACTAACAAGTCTGCACTGTAGGCAGGACTTTGGTGGAGGTCTCAGAAGGCAGCCTTATCATCACTTTGCATGGGGCTTACCCAAGAGACTCCCATGATGGCTAGAGCTTGCGTCGTACTGTTCCTTTATGTCCCTGTCAAATGCTAGGGATGAGATCCACATTGCAGTACTCTGGAATTCTCTTTTTTAGAAAACAGTAACATTTACTTAGAACTGTTCAGAAACACAGCCCAAATGTGTGAACTATCTAGACTTGGAAGACATTTATCTCAAAAACTAAAAAAAACCAAAACAAAACCAAAAAAAAGACACTCATTGACATTGGTTTAATTCTGAATGAACCGAGCATGAATAAACTGAACTGAATATAAATAAAATTAACTAGAAAGTGTCACATTAACCCAAGATTACGGAAACATTAACAGTTTTTACATTATTTTAAAGTAATAACACATACAGTGTAGTATGAGTTAGTTTTTTGTCATAGCAGTGGATTTATTCTCACATCATTTTCCAGAAGTTACATTACTTAAAAGAAGTTTCATATAGTTTTGTATCTACTTTCAGTCCAGTATTTTTGATCCCTGTATTTGTTTCACAGTCATCCAACCCTGAACAGTATTCAAATAAGCTAGCCTTCTCCCCCCCCCCCCTTTACATGTTAGCTAGACATTTATCTCTAGGGAACATAACATTTGTTCATTTAATAGCCATTAGGATTCCTGTAATTAGATCATTTTAAAGAGAGCATCAATTTCCCTATTTTATTTGTGCTAAGCTTGCAGTGAAAACCAACTGTCTGAAAAAAGAGTTAAGTGGGAAAAAACCCTGAAATGAAGCACTGAAAATTTGGACATTTAACTAATCCCATTCTATGCATCTATTAAATACTATGGATATAGCAGCACAGCTGCTCTGGACATAAACACATTTCCAAAGTGTCCCTGGAAGGATGTATCTTTTCTTTTTCTTCTTGGAAAGATATGTCCTTATGTTTGCTGGCCAGCCAACATTTCCTAGGTAGAGGCAGAGCCAGACCTCCCACAAACCTACTGTTGGAAGAGGAAGGCATGTAACATGGGAGAAACAGAAAAAAGCCATCAAGTGAACAGCCTAGTTCCCATTTATCTTTCTGCTCTTCCTAGAACCAAATATATGTATGTATTCCTTTGCTTCGAAGAAGGAAGAAAGATAGAGGGAGAAAGCTACTACCTCCCTGTATAGCCCCCAAAAGCCAAAAAAAAAAAAAATTCAACTTCATGCAATGGCTTAAGTGCAAAAACTTTCAGACAAAGGGATAAAACCTGCATAGCTGTCTCAGGAACTATGCGTCATTACAGTGACACTGCTATCATTACCTACAGCAACTGAAAATCCTAAGTAGTCCAAGCTCCTTTGGTACCCCTGATTTCAAGTTTTACTTTTGCATTCAATAAATATTATACCAAGATAATTTCAAAGCAGGGATTCTTTTTACAAGGCAGTTCTTGAACCATTGTTACTTGAAGGCTAAGCAATCATAACCCTCAGTTAAGCATAAAACATCAGCACGGTCTGAGGCTTTCAAGCACCTTCAGAAGCGTTTATTTCTGACGATCAGTGGATATATACTTACACACCACACGCATGTGCCGAGGCATCCCGACCTTATTCATAGGACTTAACCCAGGCCAAACATCCCAGGCCATGACCCACCGCTGGCTTACCCGTTCCGCCGCTCGGGGCGGCGGGCGGGCCGTACAGCCTGACAGACACACCGGGAAAAAGAAAACAACCGCTCGCCCCGAACCGTTGTCCCCGCTGACGCGCAAAGCGCTGCCGTGGGACCCACCGCCTCCGGCAGACAATGGCCAGCCAGCCATCAGGAACGCCACTACCACCCGCAATGCTCACGGCCCAGCGCGGAGCTTGCTGCCCGGCCGCCACAACCCCGCCGGGGGAGCACGGCACGACCGGAGGCCGCGGTGAGGGTCGGCGTGGCGGCCGGCGTTGCAGCAGCCGGCGCGACACTGGCTCCCGATGCCTCGTCCCTCCACCCTCCCAACCCAAGCCCAGACCCAAGCTGCAGAGCCCCTCAACAGCCCCGCGCCAGAGGGTCGGGGAGCGCCAGACGAGCTCCCCCGTCCTTCCTTGCGGGCGGGGAGTAACGAGCACCAGGCAGCACTTACCCTCTGCGCGGGAGCGGATCTCGGACACCGTTTTCTGCACTGCCGGCATCTCCGCCGGGCGGGTGACGGTGGCGCGGCCGCCTCCGCCCGGGCGCCCTGCACCTGCCGCCCGCGAGGGCGGAGAGCGCCGGCGGCGGTGACGGGCTCGGCGGCAGCTCCCCCAGCAGCGCGCGGCGGCAGGCTCGCGCCCCGGCTGCACCTCCCTCGGCTCGCGCCCCGGCTGCACCTCCCTCCGCTCGCGCCGCCGCTCCTAACTGACAGCCGCGGCGCCAGCGCTCCGCGCTAGGCTGCCCCCTCCGGAACCTACCAACTACCCCCCTGCTCCCCCCCGCGCCTTCTCGTCCTGTGGCGTCGAGCCGCCATCTCCCGCCGCTCCGGGCTTAGACCTCACGGGACCACTGACCCTAACTGGCAGTAGGGGCGGTTTATGACCCGCTTCAGGAATAAGCGAAAGGTTTCCGATGTGCCCCCCACCCCATGACGCGAGGGAAATGGAACGTGCCGAGCCCTGGGCCGCTGCCCGGCGCTAGGGGCGGGCGCGGGAAGCCCCGGGGAAGGCCGAATGGTGCCTCCGGCTTCAGCAGCCAGGGCGGGCGGCGGCCTGTGCCCGGGACGGCGGAGCTCAGGCTCAGCGGGGTGGGGAGCGGTGGGCTGCTGCGGGCACTGCACTCTTGTCGGGGCGGCGCGGCCGGTGCAGCCCGGCGGCCTGGGCAGAGGGGGTGAGGGGTGGAGGGCAGCGGACCCGGCGGAGACCCTGCAGAGCTGCCCAGTGTTGTTTATTTTAAGTACTTCGTTCTTCTAAGAAGCTTAGCGAGGTGTAAGTGAAGGGAAGGGCGCGGTGGGGAGCGGGAGACGTTCATCCAGAGAGGGAATTTGAAACGTTGTTCTGAAGCCCTTATTCAGGGGGAGAGAGTGTTGGTGTCGCTTTCTGTTTGACAGGCAGCTTGCAAACTCTAGCCCAGCTCTTTTATTTTTAATCTCTCGTAAATCAGCGTGCCGCAGTTTAAAGCCCTGAGTCAGTGTGAAACCAAGCTCTCCTGTGTGGGCTGGTGGAAAGGAGGTCCCAGCTGCAGATGCCTCAGGCTGAAGCAGCAGCGACAGTTTCACTTCTAGACTGTTGACGTGATACTGGGGTGACTGTAACAGGCCGAGCAGTGTGACTGTGTGGTGCTGTTCCTGTGTCTCAGTAAAAAAAAGCCACAGTAGAAACAGTATAGAGAGGAAAATATGAAAGGTGATTGCACTTGGAGGTCAGTCTTCTTGGCATAGTTAGGTTTTGCATCCATTTCAGTCAGGCTTAAAGCATGCTAACTGAGTAGAGGACAAGGGAAGTTATGAAATAGAATAAAGCTTCTATTGTTCGATGAATCTCAAGAAGATTTGAGGCTGACGTGCCCACTAAAGGCTACCATTGTGTCCTCTAGAAAGTACATAACAGAGATTACAGATGTGGGGTTGCTGCTGATTTTTTTGTGGAGCATAAATACATGATATGAAAAAATAGGTATATACAGCACCTTTCTTAACAGCAACAAAGTAAAATTGTATACATTGTATAAATTTATAGAATTGCATAAATTGGATAAAATTGTATAAATTTAATTTGATCAGGTGGTGTTCAATCATGGAAAAAAGTGAACCTAGAATTGTTTTTTCTTAAATGCCAACCTCAGATACTAGGAAAGAGGAATATTTGCTTAACAGAAGACTGCATTGGGAGAATAAATGCAGTGCTTCTTTTCCAAGCTGTGGGCCAGAAAACCTGCTGGAGACTCCTCTTCAAAAGAGAGTGCTCTTCTGCATCATCCTGTGCAGCAGTCTGTGTGGGTTGTTGTGGTTTTGTTGTTTGGGTTGTTTTTTTTTTTTCACTGAACCAGAAACAAAGATTGTAGACTAATCTCTCTCCATGCATTTTTACTGGGAAAAATGCATGGAAAAAACATGCACTGCTCATCCAGGTTTTAGAAATATTCAGCGTAGGTCAGTCAGACATGAGCAGAGCCTTGGCCAATGCAAGTTACCTTCTGTAAGAAACAGCTTTTAGTTTTCTGTTGAGGTTCCATTGAAGCCTGTCTGGACGAGTCATTTGGAAGATTCAACATATATATATATACACACACATAACCCTCCCAGCATAAATAGCAACCTTTTGTGAAAAGGGATCTTCTGTGGGTTTTGCTGTTTGGTTGGGTTTTTTTTGTTAATTCATTCAGTCAGACTGTGAAACTCACTGTAAAATTATATACATGCCAGTCATTATACATTTTGTCCAAAATCACTGCAGTGATGGTGATAAAGAGGATTGTCACTTAAATCCACTTTTAAATCCCATTTTACATTTACACTTTTTGTTGACTCTAAGATCTCTAGCAAGTGGTGCTTATTACTGATACCTTTGAGTGACTGGAAAAATTGTGAATAGTTATTTTACAAACACGTCCACTATCCACATCACAAAATAGCTCAGCAATAAAATTAGTAGCTTTATTCTCAGTATACTGTGATGTATTATGAATTATTGTGAATGCTTAATATCTTTTTTTTTTTTCTTAAGAAAAGCCTCTTTTGAATTCATAGTATGAATAATATTTGAAAAAAGGTAAGGAATAATGTTCTGTTAAATCTTACTATCACTTAAGAAATTCTCCAGTTTTCCAGGTTTTATTCTACAGATCCTCAATGCTAAGCTAAACACATTTAACCATTTAGTAACACAACAAACAGTTCATCCAGATGTCATCCAAATGTGGGAAACTCAACCACACTATTTCTTAACAGTCCCCATCCACTTGCAATATTACTCCAGGAGAAGCCCAGTAACCTCTGTCCTTCCTTACCCCTACAGGATCTGCCAGCAGAACCAACTGGCCCTTGTATTTATTTCTTTCTATACGAGTTCCAGCCCTTCAACTCTTCTATGGTAAATACAGCTTCTGTCACTCAAGGAGTTCCCATCTCCAAACACCACCATTCTTGTTCTGATACATATAAGCAGGTCAGAAAACATTTCTGCAGCTTTTTAAGCTGAGAGTGTACTCAGTTTACACACTTGAGAGTATGGTCTTTATTTAAGGAATCCAGTATTTGTTTCTGGATCCTCACTTGTTTGGAATATGCGCACAACAGGGCTGCAAAATGGCAGCAAGCCAGTCAGCTTTCCAGCAAGGTGTAAATTAAACACTATGCCTCTATTATACTTTAGATAACGCTTCAAGATGAGCTTCCTCTTTAATGTCAATGTGTATTTTGAAAGATATGGAAGCTCTGGTGAAACTGATAGCAATTTATTATCGACACTACCTTTTGGCAGAGAAGAGGACAAAGCTTGCAGATCCACATAGAAGAACAAGCTATTTCAGATGGAGGAAAAGCCTTGCAACAACAGCTGAAATGTTGATCTAGTTAAAGAAAATTGTGAAAGGTCTTGATTACAAGTGTACTTCTATGTCAGCAATATCACATATACTACAAAGCTTTATGGATTAGACTGTGTCAGGATGAGGTAATCTTATTTCACTAGTTCATCATCTCTAACAACCTTCAGTGGTATAGACTACTTAACCCGACTGGAATCTGTTGTTGCAAGTGGTAACACTTTATTAGAACTTTAAAGATAGAAGTTTCCATTATTTATGATATACCAACTGTCTGCTGTAGTAGCCTCCTAGAGTAAGAACTGCTCTTTTTAAAATGAATGCATGTATAGACAGGGAAAATGAGGTCTTCAGGCTTAAAGTTTTCACAAACTTTATATATATATAAATTTATTTTTTTGCTGTCATGCTATTAGTGTATATGAAGTGTTGCAATTTTCCTTTGTGATGCACTGTCAGTAAACAGGTGGCCAGGTTTCATGCAATAGTGGAAGAGAAAATTAATACTACAACTGCTCCTTTTTTTCCAGAGTTGTATGGAAAACATTTCTGGCATATGTCATTTTCTGCTTCATAAGATATTGCAGCAACTGAAGACTGTGCAGTTAATCTCAAATTCTCATAGTATTTTAACCAATACCTTTGTAGTTTAATATATAAATACTTCCATAGCATGGGAAGTTTCTAATGAAATGTTATAAATAACTACATCTAAAATTTAAAAAGGTACAGGGAAGCAACCATTTTAAGCTCAGATGAGTCTGTAATTTGCCTATGTATGGTATTGCTGAAGACTAAACTAGTGCTGTGCTCAGAGGAGAAAAAGCACATTCTTACTTTCTTTACCTCCTTTGACCCTCTGCAAGGATAACAGTTGCAGGCTTTATGAACTGGTTTTTAAATCCATTGTGCATATGTCTAAGCATAATCTTTTGCTATCTATTCTATAAGCAGATCAGATAAGGCACTTTGAAATTCTACCTGGAGCCATTAAAGTGGTGACAAGATGATTTATTTACGAAATCATATGTTAACTTATTGTCATTTTCTATATTTTGAAATCTCTCATGTTAGGTTTGCATAATCTTCTCAGAGAAATATATCTCCAAAGCAAGTTTATTTATATTACTTGACTTGACTTTGCTGTTATTTCAAGTGCTCCTAGTGAATTTCCAGACAGTTCTCTGTGTGGTTTAACAGAAACAAACAAATCTTTTGTTTGCTTGAATGTGACATCAGATACATCAAGTTGCCGATACTCTGTAAGCCAGAAAAGTCTTATCTAATGTTCACATCCTTATCAATATCTCACTGCAAGATATGAAGAATTATTTGTCTTCTACTTGTTGTTTATGTAATGATGCTTTGCCCTTAACTGTTCTGTACACCATCCCTCTGGCTTAAAAATAGATCACCTGTGGAAACAGGCTGTGAAGTTTTCATTATAGAATGTGTTTGACCTGTACAAGCCTGTGTAAATTTATATTGTGGGTATCTTTTATGATTATGAAAGACAAAACTTCTCTTTCCCTAGAGCAAGACATGTTAATAAAAGAAACCTCAAACCCCTGAAGTGGATATTTAGACATATAGAACATACCACAAAACACAGCAGATAATTCAGCCTCTGGGCTGGTTTATAGAAACCTGTGAAAGTGTTGCTGTTAGTTTCTTTCTGAGCTATTGTAGCAGTGCCTGAGTGCATAAATAAAACACAGGAAAGCCAAAAAAAACCCACAACACAACCCAAAAAACCCCCCAAAAACCAAACAAACAAAAAAAAAACCCCAAACCCAAACAGAAACAAAGCAGATCCAGAGTGTAAAAAATAGAGGCTACATCTATATATTCTTTTCATTGTAGACCCAGCTCTGCACCTGAGCCTAAATGTCCTTTACTCAAATTTCCTCTGTACATTGTTATTATTCACATTCTTAGCACTGGAGGAAAAACACTTGGGGATACATAATTCTGTAGCATAGACTGAAACTCACAGGGGCTTGCAATAGATATCTGCAAGGACAAGTTCTCTGGTGTGCATCCTGTAGTGCCTTATGGCAGCATCAAATGGCCCCCATCGGGCACTCATTTCCTGAAAAGACGTGATCTCACATGCTAAAGGAGCTGTGGTGGTTGGAATTAGTCAACCTACACATGTGCATAATGGCACAGTGCAGTTATGGTCTGTTCTTGGTCTGTTTTGTAGCTTGGCCTTGGGAAGAGTGCAGATACTGTTAAATGTGCCATCAGGAATATTCCTTCAGGTCATCAAAAATGAGTATGTTAGTTCTTCTTCAAATCCACTTTCCTGAGAAGAAGGTGTACATAATGGGCATCATATCTTTTGGGGTTTTTTTACACATGGAAGGCAGGAAAGTTTTTCTTTTCCTAAAATAGACTTTCCCATAGCTCAATTTGTGCATAAGAATAATGGGAGAATAAACAGAGCGAGACAATGTGAAAAGAGATCCTTGTGGACCTCTGAGTCTATAGGAGTTGCCACACATCTTCCAAATTCTCAACTTAGGAAGCTTTCTTTTACATTTTGAATATATTTTAGGGTAACTTTTTAACATAGCAAGAGATACACGTTTGGGGATTGCGTGTTTATTTCTAATACTGTGTTTACAGGAGTGTGAAAAAGTGAGATAACTGTATTATTTTCCTATGTGCCCAGGGACCTGTTGTGTGACCTTGGATAAGAACTTCCTGGCTGCTTTAAGTCCATTTCTTTGTGATTTGAGGTGTTTATGGGAAAGTTTCTCCCTTGATACTCATTTGAGCAGTGCCAGCACTACTACAGTGGGCTCTTGGCCTCAGTAATAATGTGAACAACAGTGCTTAGCCTTTTACAGGAGGTGTTTGATACCATGCGAGGCTGGTCTGAAATGGCCATCATCTTGGGCTTCCATGGGCTTGCATAGTGGATATAGGTCCTCAGTAGAGACAGTTCCGTACAGGATTGTCAGTACCTAGCTGCTGTAGCCATGGGACCCTGTATGTTATAACAGGGTAAACGGGGAGAGCAGTCATAGAAAAGCAGACAGCTAAAGGAGAAAATGACGCTCCAGGTCTGTATGTGACTCTCTTGATAGTCACTCACAGCTGTAGAAGATATGAAGAAGAAGAACATCATGCTGAAAATAAAAGCTCTGCCAGAAAACAAGGCAAAGATTTGAACTCTTGCCAGACTACTTGGCATTCATAGTGGGTTCAAGGCTATCACAGCGTTCTGCAGGCATCCCTTGATATTTGTGATGCTGCAGCAAACGCACAAGCACCCATTGTTCAGCAGACAGAAACCGAAACAGTCGTGCTGGTAGTTTCAGTATAATTCTGTGGTGAGCAGATTTATCACACAAGGAACATGGCACAGGAGCAACTGTTGTTGGCACATAAAGAAAATGGATCAGGAAGAGGGTGGCCAAGCAGATGGCCTCTTTGTGGCTGATCACATGCTTATGTAAATATTAGATTAAAACCACAGAAGAGAAACAAAATGCAGATGTTTATATCTGATTGGTTTCTTCTGTGAGTGCAAACCGTGTGAGAAAATACTAAAAGAGTAATGAAAAGTGGTGGTCTTAATTATACAGCTTGACTATTTAATCCTGCTCTTCAGTGATGACTTTAAGAAATTGATGCAAATTAAAGTTATATGGCTTTACATTGATAGCAATAGTATAATTCACTGTTGCATTCATCCATTTTATGTTGGCTTTATCACTTTCAATTTTACAGATGTTATGACACTGTAAACATGGATTGACTGGATGGAGAACAGAGTCCCTGAAGTTTAAATTTAAACCAGCTGCAGAAGATTTTCCGATAGCATTGTTAAAATGCTGATATCCAATTAGATTCATGTTTCTGGGAGTACAAGGAGGGAGGATTGAAGAACCTCTATCAAAATAAACACTTTCAGTTTTCCAGGCAGTTGATTACAAAAAGCACTTATAAGAGAATTAAGTATCTATCGATATCACCAGGAGCTACCGTAGCAGGAATATTCAAATGTTAGTAAAGAGAAGGAAATCATAAATCAAAAATGCATCATCAGTCTGTAATACACCCTAAGCAAAACAGATTCTGTTAAACAAAGCAATATAGTGCATGAGTCACCTCTGTGCTTTGAAGAGAGTGAGCAGGTGTTACTCTCTATGTAGTAGTAGGGCAGTACTGTTGTCCTGCAGTGTAGCAGATTCGAGCTTTGAAACAGATCTCCATGCCATGTCTCTTCCTTATTTAACTGCACCCCAATATCAGAAGGCCATATAAGAGAAAGAAAATAGTATGTCACAGGGGACTCCTGTGGTCAGTGTTAACTCGTCATTTAGTTGAGAAACTGCAGAGCCTTTGCAGAGATGCAGGTGATCTTCCTGATCATCAGAGGAATGCTTTGTGACATTGCTCAGAAGAAATTTTAAGTGAAGTCAAATGAAGCTGGACAAGTCGTGACTCTGAACATCTGAGCTTGCAGATTCTCAGCACAGTCAGTGTTTATCAGCCAAATTTCTGAATATTATGGTTTGCTGGGTATATTCTGTCCCAGGACTACAGGGAGAGAGCAGGATTTCCTTCTGCAATAGCTCTTCCCTAAGTCTTCCCCAGTATCAGGATGGACATTACTAGATTAACATTGGATCAAGAAAAAATTTAAATTTCCTGTGCTTTTCAGTGTCACTTCTGGAGACAGCTGTATGCCAAGGAGGGTGAAGTGTGATTGCAGCATTCAGGACTGGAGTTGAGAAATAGCTGTGGATAAGGAAGATAGAAGGGAACATTGCTCAAATCAGAGGAAGTGAGGTCTGGCCTGGGAGTTAAAGCAATGGATAAAGCATCTTTAGCTACCAGAGTACACCTCTTCTAGGACATCAAGAAACTCATGCTTTCTACAGACTCATGGACAAATTTCTGATGTTTGACACTGGGGTGAGCGCTTGTCCTAATCTTTGGTTAAGAGTCTCGGTGCTTGGGCTGTTTGAGTAATAACAGCTCCGGCAACAGGTAAAGTTAGAAACTTGTGACCTATCAGGATACTCATGGAGTTTACTGCACACCAGCAAGTGATCCCAGGAAGATGTGATGGTTTACATTTAAATCTAATAGTTTTAATGAACAGTGAAAATAAGCTGCATGATGCATTTTTTTTTCTCTTTGGTTCTAGAATGCTTTTGAAAATATAAGTTTCACTGTAAGGTTACATAGTTTGTCACAAGTGAGAAGTCACAGTGTTGAACCTTACAGGCTTTAACACGTGTGAAACATTGCCTTGTTTTAGACTTTGATTACAAAACACTTTTCCTAAGTTTCCAAAGGAATTTCCTTTTCATACTGTTTTTGTGAAAACTTTCTTTTGACATCTTCCACATCCTTCAGTAAAAAAAAAAAAAAAGCTCAGAAAGAAACTCCAGATGTGCTGAACATGACAGTCCTTTTTGCTATTGACTTTAGGAGTGCAAGGATACTACCCAGAATTTTTTCAGTAGTTTTAAACCCATCATGTTACTATCTAGTTGGTAAAGGCAAACCACAAACCTCTTATAACTAAACAACACAGTGCTGAATAATGTTATACTATAAATCAGTATTATTCTGCAATGATCTGGCCTATTGCATTATCTGTATTCTGTCTATCCTCTCTCTACAGCAAGGTAGCATAGGGAAATTAAAAGATGAATAGCAGAAGGGCACTCTCATGTAATCTTTCAAATGTTATTAGTAAATTAAGAATGGAATTATGTATAGCCTGTGTTGAATGTACATAGCATGGCATTTTACTTTCTAATACAATAAATTCTGTCTTCAGCATTCATTTAGCTCTGTAGTATCACAGTGAAGAGAGCTATAAGGCTACCTAGATAGAAAGGCAGCCATGACACATCTCAAAAAGAAGATGCAGATGTATTTCGTTTCAGAAGCATTTGAACAGCCAATGTGAGGGACTAAAACGTCCCACTTCACTTTAACAGTACCCGTTCATTTGCACAGAATCGATCTAGCATATGTACAGCTGCCCAGACATAATACTTACCATTATAGAACAGCATTATTTTCACCTGCCCATCCCTTTGATAGACTGATACATTGTGTTGAGGTAATTTTAAGCATTTATAATATGTATGCTCTTTTACATAGATAATAAATACAGAGAAATCCGCAGAATGACATCATTGATTGTGTACTCAAAACCTTGCAACACTGGGCCCTTATGAAATATTCTGAACATATGCATTTATGAAATAGTTTTCTTGAGAGTATGCTCTACTAATGCTTTGCATGACCTTTAAATGAAATAATGTCCTTGTAATGGGTTCATTACAAAATGAAAACATGCAGCATAGTAGGAGTCTCTGAAAAGCTCTGAGAGGTTCTAATATAGATAAAGTGAATGTAACATGACAGATGCCCATTCTTCTGTGTTAGGGAGGTGAGAATTCATGTTTTATTTTTGACATGTTTGACATGCCAAAAAATCTCTATCAGTCTGGGTAATCAACAGTGTAACAAGTGATTTAGCTCATTCTCTTCTGCTCCCCTTTTATCTCTGTATCTTCACACTATAACAATTATGTGCTCTTCTGTTTTTGTTTTTCAGAAACATAATTTGTTACATGCTTAGTCGGTTAAATCTCTGTATGCATATCCTCTATTACTTGGTTTATATCTTAATAGGCCAGATTCATTCCAGATATACTCAGATAAAGGCAGTGGAATGAAGTCAAATTAAATGAGCATTGACTGGCAAATGGAGTGTTAGAAAGGTGTGCAAGGAGCCAGGTATATATCTTCTATTACTCCAAAATAATGTCTGCTATCTGACTGGATGACTTGGCAGAAACACGATGATCACAGCTTTTACTTACCAAGCACTTAGGACAAATGGCTGTACCTTATGTACCTGTTCTCAGGTGCAGCAGGTTATCTGCTCTAAATGTAGATTTAGCTGAGTGTGTCAGTTTAACATATGAGACCTTAGAGGTAAAGATGGGCTTAATGTCTCTGTACAGATGGCATCACTCAAGGGTGGAGGCTTAGCAGAGTTCTTGGCATTGAAACTAAAAATGCCAAGCATTATCTGTGTTTACGATAACTCTTCCCTAGACTGTAGTTCTTATAGTGGTGCTTGGAATATCTAAGATGCTTTCTGGTCCTCTGCAGACATCCAGCTGACCAAATTTCTGGTATTATTTGTAGTGTGAATGTGTAGTTTTTCAGCAGGAACTCTAAAAGTTCTTAGGAAATCAGTGGTCCTCAGTGGGTCTGTAGAGGCTTTTTACCATGAGCAAGGAAGTAGGATTTTTTTCTTTATCAGCAAGGAAGTGTTTCTTTTTCCTTTCTTTTTCTCTTTTTCTTTTCTCTTTTTCTCTTTTTCTCTTTTTCCTTTTCCTTTCAACCTTCTGCAAGTAGAATTTCCTCATTTTCTGTAGTGTTTTTCCGTATAAATTCCGAAAAGGTCAAAAAACTTGTGAAGTGCATATTGTGTACATTATGCCTTCAGGATACACTCTGCATCAAAATTTCATTGATACTTTCCCATTATCTACATTGAATGTCTTCTGTGTTGTAGAGATCACTAAGACTATAGCCAAATACGCCAGTGCAACATCTCTCTGAGTCAGAGTCTAATGGCATTACAAGGTCTGCAACAGCTGCTGCAGAGATATATCTGTGACTCATCTGAAATCCTGTGATGAATAAAGCACTAATCCAGCATCATAGTCTATTCTGCTGGCCAAAGAAAAATGCTAAATATAAATAAATCTGTAATAGAATGCAAATATAATGCAAGGTTGGTAAGATTTCAGAAAGGTCAAAAAGCTCTAACTATTATCCCATAAAAAGAAAATTGAAGAGAAAGTGAAAAATGCACTTTCTCTAAGTATTCCATTTTCATTCTCCTTTATTTCTCCAGAGATACTCACATCTATTTAGACACCATGAGACTAATCTAATGTTTATCTGGGAGAAAAGGATCATAAAATGTAGATTACCAAGTGAAAGCACTATTACATCAAAAGTTATGAGATTAAAGCTGATGATTATTCAGATTTTGAAATACAGAACAGCATTTGCCATGGGTGAGGTTTAACTAGTTCATCTAATGTCAGCTGCAGAAGCTCCATCAGCTTCAGCAATGCTAATTTTCATTTTCTGTCTCTTACCAGGCTAATCTGATGCTTGTATAAAGATTAGCTTCCTCTAAAAACAAACCAAACCAAACCAAACCAAACCAAACCAAACCAAACCAAAACAAACCAAAACAAAACAAAAAACAAAACAAAACAAAACAAAATAAAAAAGTTTTATATGCTTTTTTAATTATCAAACATTAGTCTGATAAAACGGAGCCTATTCCTACTCAGAGAAATACTGTAAACTTAGGCCCAGAGAGATCACTTTGACTGTTCTGTCTGGTTTTTGGCTTTTTTGGGGGTTTTTGGTTTTTTGGTTTGGTTTGGTTTGGGTTTTTTTACAGTGTTCTGGAATAAACTAAATTCAGTGTTACTGAATATAAAGATCAGAATTAATAGAATTGAATGCAATGTTTCAGTTTTAATAAGATTAGTTGTGGCTTTAAAACCCACTGAGATGATAATCTATTTGTATTTCAGCAATACCAGGCACAGCTGCAGTATGCTCAGGGCCCAGAGAACCAAGTGGTCTTGGACAAAATGGAACTCTATGCAGAGCTGTTTTAAGGTGAAAGTATAGTTTACCAAAGATAAATATGAGAAAAATGGGAAAGAAAATTATTTTTTTCCTAAACTGAATGCTTTCCTGGGAAAGGGGAGGGAGAAAAGGAAAGGCACTTTACCACTTGTTATGAAAGAGCAGCATGCATGCCACTGACAGCATCCCCTTTTTATTTGCTTGTTTTCTTCTCTAAGCTAGAAAGTGGGATGAATTTAGCTCCAGATAATGCCTCTCATTTCCTGCAGTGATTTCCACAATTGTCTCTTTACCAGTAAATAGTGGTTGATAACAGCTTTTGATAACATTTATAAAATTCTTAGTTTAGAACAAATGAATATTATTGCTCACTTTTCATTTTTCTCTAGTAAAGGAACAAATATAGAAAACTAACTAAACCAAGTTTTAAAAGTAACAAACTATAAAATTATGTACTATTTTAAAGTCATACTGTGCATTTCCTTTATATTTATGGAGAACCATTTTAGTTGTGGAGTTGAGTTGACTCTAGTGATTGGCAAATGTTGAATCATTACTTAACTTGCAATAATGAAACACAAACTGGAACAGGCTCCAATATCAAAGCAGTGACTCAGCATTCAGCACATGATCTTTTGCCTTACTTTCCTTTCCAAAAGAAAATGTGGCGCTTAAAAGAAACGGTTTCCTTTCTCCTATAGGGAGGGAGCAGAGAGGAACAGAAACCTGCTTATGTTCCTGTGGGCTCTCTCCCCTACTCAGTTCCCTTTGTGAGTGGGGCCAGTGGCTTCACTTGGAGCACTTTTGATCTTACTGCCTTCCTCTTCTGAATGGGAACTGCTTGTTGCCACCTGGAAAGAAAACTGCAGCCTCTGCCACAATTGCCATGTTAGGGTGTCAAATATATTCAGGCAGTATGATCACAGGCCACCCGTGGAAAGCAAAGATAGATGCAGGCCCAGTCTAAAGGGAAAGCTGAAGAGCTGTACAAATGGACCGCATTATACAAGTGTGTTGGTCAGCGCAAAGCTCCACTGCTTCAAGAAATGTTTGCTTGCACAAGGCTGAGACACAGGCTGCAAAAGCTGCATCCCTTTTTTAATGCCTGAAGAGTCAAGATAATACCAAGGAGACACATACACTAATTGGATTTGTGTTGGCTGCACAAGAACATTATCTTTACTTGGCTTTGTGATTAAATCATTCTGGGGATGGGGATGTTGTCACTGAAAAAGCTCCTGTTATAAACTGTGTTTGACAGGTAATAAAATTCGTATTTTCACTTGTAGTCCCTGCCTTTGCACAGACAGCTGAGAGTAAAAGAAGCAGTCATGAGCTTATCCTTACAATCTCCGACTCAAACAACAAGTTTAGCAAGCTTTTTTTTCTTTAAAATGAGAGTTTGATTTTCATCCTGTATGTAAAAATCCTCTGTTTCTATGGGAGATAAATGGACAATTGTAATACTGCTCCATTTTTGAAAAGAATATGAACTGCAACAGAAAAATTAAAAAAAAAAATCTCTTATCTGGCATCGATCATTGTCTTATGTATATTCCATGTGTGAAGATGGCACAGAAGGAAAAAAGCAGTCATGAGTGGTCATTTATGAAACTGAAGTAAGACATTCATTCATAGTGTAAATGGCAGTTCTGGAAACCTCATGAGATGCTGCTAATCACTTTTACAAGAATTAGTATAGGAAACTCATTCATTCCCCATTCCTCAGCACTTAGGAATTATTCAGTTAATCCTATCTGGGGAGGTAAATGTTTCATGCTATAGAGGCATTTGCCATGGGATTTACTAATTTCAATATTTGACAGGCTTCAAATTTACTTTTCCAGAATGACAAATATTATTGGTTTAGTTCCTGTGTTTTGCTTCTTATCTCTGAGTTTATGAGAACCACCCACATCTGTCATTCTATTTGACAAGTCTTCTGAAATGAATCAATAAAACAATGTTTTATGTTTTAAAAATCTATTGTAAACATTCTGTCTCAGATATTAACAGTATGTGTCAGCCACCAAATAAACACAACTTATTTGGACTCTTTTCATGCCTTGTAACAATTTCACTAGGTTTTAAACTTCATTTTTAATCTAGGTCTTATGTCAACAGTTATGTAAATTTCAGACTGATGTGTTTATGAACTGATAAAAATCAATACATTAATGAACTGTCTGGCAAAGTACTGAACAAATCCTCATTATCCATTTGGGTGAAAAAAATTTGGCTGATTTTAAAGTGCTTGCTGGAGCATCATGCAATGCCTTATGACACAGGTTACTGCTACCCTGTGCTTTATCTCAGGGCTGCAGTCCTCAGTGCTCTGTGCTTCTCCAGATTTTGGATGCATTTGGCATTCTTGTTAAACTGGTCCATTGATTTTATAAATGACACATTTTGCATCTTATTTTACCATGAAATACTTAGTGTATTTGTCCAAAGCCACTGTTAATATGGTTAAAGTAAAGATGTCATTGCTCTGGTGAGTACCTTTCTTACTAGAATTGTGACTTGCTTACAGTGGGAGCAAAAGGGATGCAGTGAAGAGCTTGTATTACACAGTGAAATGAGACATGCTCTTTACCTGGTGTAAATTTTCTTTTTGCAGTCCTTTAGTCTATCCTTGCAACAGACACGTGGCCAAAGAACAACTTTACTATGTTGGGAACTCTCTGTTTCACTGCACATTGCAATCATTCTGCCCATGTGCAGTTGCAGTGGGCCGAGCAAACACATTTGTCAGCTGCATGCTAGGATCGAGTGTTAGCACCCTGACAAAAAGACCAGTAGTTTTCCTAAGCACTTGCTTTCTAGGAAAAAAAGCTGGCCTTTCTCCCCTGTAGAAACATCTCTCATTCTCAGTGTGTGCTTAATCTGTCGTTGTCCTCTTGTAAAAAAGATCTGAGGATTGTTCGACCTGACACAAACCCTGTCTCTGGGACAGCAAGGCGAGCTGGATGAAAGAGTCCCTGCCAAAAATATTTATCTGATGGCATTGCAATGTGAATGCACTTGACTATTCTGAAAATATCTGGAAGAGTATATCTATCAAGACAGTGCTTGATAATTTTGCCGTATAAGAGTATTCAGTATCTAAACTGACAATCCACCAGAAAATAAAGTAAGTGAAAATAATAGGTTATATGCAAGAAGCAGAGATGACAGTTGTGTTAATAGGGGGTTAACATGGTTTCTCCACAGGCCTTGTGCTTGGAGCACCTGCATGGGTAGTTTAGCTGCCATCCCTGACTCAGGTTTCGCACACACCAGACCAGTCCTATCCCTGCCAGGACCCCCTAGCCCTATTTCCAAACTCTCAACTGTCTGAAAGCTTTTTCTGTCTCAGTATGAGAAAAATAGAAAAGTCTGAATCCTCAAAATAGGGTATTAAATGGCTTTTGTGTGTATGAATATCTGCTTGCTTGTATGGGGATATACACCAGATATACACTTATATTTCTTTATGAAAACAAAGAAGGAAATAATTTCAGGTGATTTCAAGTGCCCAGGTCTGAGCTATGTTAATCATTAAAGGCAAAAGACAAAAAGAAATGCAGCTTCAAATAAAGTACTGTTTATCAGAGATATATTTTGTAAGAATTACAAAGTAGCTATTCTCTGAGCTGTGATGCTATGATTATATGTTATTCTATGGAAATTCTTATTTCTGTGGAGAAGAGGAAGGGATTGATGATGCTTTAATACAGCCATAGTTTTTCCCCTCATACTTACAAGTAGGGGAATTCTCCTGGGTTTTAAATCAATATAATTCCACTTGACCTTAATCTTCCTTGCATACTTTGATTTTATGACACCATTAAGTTTATTTTGCAATGGAGTTATTTTCATCCTAATTACTTTTCTTGTCTGATTCTTATTTTTGCAAAGTGAGAGATTAGAAAAAACCCCATCCACCCAGAAGTCCTAACACTTGTCTAATGTTTTATTTTGTTTAGCCCAGCAACTCCCTGCTGTGTAACATGATGGTGATCAGTGTTGGACCTGTTTGGAAAAAGTCTGAGTTACCACTTAGGTGACACATTAGCAGAACTACTTTTAAGAATGCAAGTGTGTAAGACTAGATAAGAGTTGCCTTCACTAACTTTGTAATTTAGGAAATTTCTGTCAAACTTTATTTTCCATAGCAGGACTAAAATATTCTGAGCCTTTTCCCCACTTGATTATTTTTTTCCCCACCGAAGGTGTAGGATTGTGCTGAATATATGCTTTTTAGAGAAATGGTTTGCTTCAATTGCCTTTGTTTTTTCCTCCCATCCCTGAATGATGCATCCCCTGTGTGTACTGGTTTTGACAACAACACTGTATTAGTAATTTTTAACATGATGTTAATCATGCATTTTCCAACCTTACAGATTTTTTATTTATTTGTGTTTTCTCTTTTTATCTGCTGTTGTTTGGTGGTTACCCAACTCACCTCATGGAATACTTCTCAAATTATTTCTCCTAGCAGGAATAATATTTCATGCAGATAAGCTTTCTTTTGTAAATTAGAGGAGAGTAAAGGCATTTACTGCTCACTTCAGAGTAAAAGAAACATTGGTTCTTTCTTTGTCACTCCAGGCCATGTGTTCCAACACGATGAAAACTCCTATGATTTTTTTAAGGAAACACTTTTTTTAATACCTTTACATCCAAATGTCCTAGAACATGGGAGAAAATCTGGTCAAATGAGTGAGTTGGTTTGCTTGGGCTGTTGATTCTGCTTCCTTTTTGGAGGACATAATTAAAGTTCATATACTGGTGTGTCTTTCTTATTTCCTGGAGTCTTTTTATATGAGAACTTTTCTTTGCTCGGAAAAATTATTTTACTTTTCATCAGTTTCTTCTTTCCTGAAATACAGTTACACATTATACCAAATGAGAAAGATTAAAAAAAAAAAAAAAAAAAAAAAAAAAAAAAAAAAAAAAAAAAAAAAAAAAAAAGAGCCAATGGTAAGTGAAAAATGAAAGCCTCAGTCTAGAAGTTCAGGTTCCCTCTGAACTTGAAGAGTGATTTTGCCTTATCTCCTGGCTTTGCTTATACTGCTCTTTTAGAAAAGCAATGTCCCCAGAGGACTGGGAATCTGATTGCATCAACTGACCGAAGTCCACCCTCAGCATTTCCAGTTTGAAACATTTGCTGCTTCCCTTTGCCCCCTCTACCCTCCTGCCACAAATATCCCTCTCTTGCTCTTATCTTAGCATTTCAAAACCTTTGAGCATCTAACATAAACAATTATAGATAGAGATAGTAAAAACTAAATCTGAGATTTTCTCCTTCCCTCGCTTTTTAAAAAAGAAATAATTTTCCACTCCTGCTCTTTAAAGTGTCTAGCAGATGATTATTTCACTGCCTTTTGAAAGGCATTTTCATTGACTTTTGAAAGGGAATAGGATATAATTTACATTCTGTCGTACATTTTTCTATCAAGAGATATTCCAGTTTATAGTTTAATTGCACGATTGGAAGTATAACATCAGAAAAGAAAAATTATTTTTAGATACATTTTAAAAATCTGATTAAATTGGTTTTGTAATTGCTTATATGTCATACGAGGAGAGTAATATTAGACCTACTGTTCTATTTTTGGTTGCCTAGTTTCTCAAAATACAGTAAACTCTCCTGCCACTATGACAAAGAATTGCAGCTATATTTTAATGCTACCCTTGAAAATATATGGGTTGTTTTTTCGGTGTGGATTGATTTGGGGTTTTTTTCATTTTTCATTAGGAGAGGTGATGCTACAAAGAGCTGCTTTCGTAGATAAATAGTAAGCATGCATGATAGCAGAAAGTATTCTGTCAGTATTGATGATGCCCAGCAGAACAGGAAGAAAGCAGAAACAGACATTGTGCATTGCACAGCCTCCTCTGGGATTAGAAAGGAAACATTTCTCTCAACTGCCGACAGTGTCACAACAGCAGATTCCTAGTGCTTGATTATAGAAGTGTTGAGCTTTCCTCATTCTTTAGGGCTTATTTTGCTTCCTAGGTGAATGGTGGAATTTGGCTTTGGTGTCCAAACTTACCCCAGGCTCTGTGTCTTGCATGCAACACTAGACATGTATCCACCTTCCTGATGGAGTGACTATTACTGATGTTCCAAGCTCTGGACACCAACCCATGAATCTCCTTACTGCAGTTTGTTTCTTTGATGGGTCCTGCATAAGGAGAATGAGTTTAATTTTTTTTAGCTGTACTCTAATTCTCTCACTCCTTTAAGTCTTTTTTAATTCGGTAGCCCACATTTAGCAGCATGCATACATCATTCATGAATACACTGCATTTCATTACTCAAATATATTTTTTTCCTTCTTAGTGTGTTGCTGTTGGTCCTGCACCAATTCCTGTAAAGACAGGAGTAATTTTCCAGAGCAGCTGCTGTTAAAACCAAAACTTGTTTTAGCCTGCTCACCGTGTATCTATAAGGTGACAGTAAAGTTAAGATTTAGAGTACCCTTATGTTTCTCTTTCTGTTATTTCCTTGGGAGGAGAATTTATGACTGCAGTGCTGTGGGTGTGGGTGTGTTGTAGGGAGAGGGTTTGATCCAACCAAGGGCCAGGGAAAAGCACTACCATTAATCTGATCCAGATGTAAAGTGCAACCCTTCAAGCAATTTGGCAGGCACACCTTAGCAAAATACGTGGCATGCTTTCTTAACTTTAGACTACTTACCTATTTGAGCTATTTAAGATAGATATTTTTTATTTGTTTGGCAGAACAAAGCTACAAGTAGGTTTTACTAGAGAAGAACAGAGACCTCTGAGTAGCAAGTGCAAAGAAATTGTACCAGTCAAGAAGTGTCACTGAGAAGGAATATGCCACCTTGCTAAGGTAATATGCTAAGGCAATATCCACTACTCCAGTTTGATAAGATCTTTATTTCCAGGTTAAGTCTCTGCTTTCAGACTAAAAGTCATCCCAGGCTGTCAAAAAATATTTTAGACCTTTTAGTTTATAAGTTAGAATTCAGCTTTTGCATCAGATTATTTCCATACCTCTACTCGAGTCAGACTGAGGCAATCTGTGCTTGTAAGGGTCCACAATAAGACCAAGATTGGAATTTTTGTAGCTGCAGAGTATAAACTCTAGATGTCTAAAAAAATTAATCAATGACAGAAGGCTGACTACTTTAAATTATCATGCTCTTTTTTCCTACATTTACTAGGTAAACAGAAGGAATCAAGAACTAAAATGAGATGTAAAGATTGCTGTATCATCTGAAAATCTGATCTCAGTAAAACAGTATGTTACTTTGCAACATATGAAATAACTCCGTTATTATGAACTGATTTTGCTTCTCAACAATTAATCTTTTTCAATTTCTAGGTCTATTTGTTTAAAATAGATGCCGTCCAGAGCAGGCTCCCTTTGCTTTGTAGGTGGTCAGAAACAAGCACTGCAAGATAGCTGAGAGAAAGCTTTACCTCTTCATTTTCAGTTACACCTTTCTTTTAAGAAGCTAGTTGTAAACTTTTTTTTTTTTTTCAGATTCAGACTTTTAAACAAACTCTACATGTGATTTGGAGCAGTTTGCTTTCAAAACATTTCGAGGATCAGAACTCCTCAGATTTCAGCCTAAAGAAGTGAGCTATGGCTTCAGGCACAAGAATTGGAAGCAAAAGGACACGGTGGGAATGCTGCAAAACCAGACTTCCTAAGCTCTGGGGGTTTGTAAAGTTCTTGATGGGCAAAATTTATAAGAGTACTGTGATATATTTGGTAAAAACCTTATGACAAATAGGTGCAAGGATAAGGGCATGAAATTGTTATCAAAAGTGGCAAAGCCTTTTACCTGTGCCCACTTCTCACTTTGGAGATGCCCATGCTCCCTTTGGAGATAGGGTAAATGTTGAAGAAGCTTTTATTTACTTTCTAACCATCTGCTTTTTGTTTTGTTTTGTTTTGGTTTGGTTTGGTTTGGTTTTTTTGTTTTGTTTTTTGTTTGGTTTTTTTGTAATATATATATCAAAGAAGGAGGAGAAGAGTAAAACAAAATTCTGTGATGTGTTATGTTACTCATTTTCAGTAGCTGTGCCGAAAAAAAAGGTCCGGTCACTGATTTTCAAAGAAAATTTGTGGCGTAGGCCCTAAATTAATATGGATATAGCCAATTCAATATGACAAAGATTATTCAATACATTACATAAAAGGCAGTTTTGCATTTTCAGAGTATGGACTACATTCAAAGACACTGAACAACCTCTTCTATTTCCAGTCTCAAGTGAATGTTTTTATTCCTGTTTGCAATTGAGAGCATCCCCTTAATAACCACAAGACATAATTAGGTTTAATAACATCAGAAAAGAATCCATGTGGGGTTTTTTAACATTTTTTCCTGAAAAAAACCCAAAGCAATAACAGCAAAACAACAACAACATAAAAAACCCCATCCAAACAAACAAAAAGTAAACCTCTACTTCTGCACACACACGATTATTTAATTTCCTTCTCTCTTTGCCATTCTGTATCCTATCCCTTCACTCTCTGTATCCCATTAACAGCTAAAAGAAAAAGGAATGAGTACCTCACTAAACAGCTCTCTGCAGCTTGGAAATCTCTGCTGTAAGGAACTTCATGAAGGAAACAATCTTTTGTCTTTGGTTGTTGATCAGTGTACTGACTGTGCTTAGGAAAAATTTCATGACTGTTTTTGAAAGATTAACATAGGTAGTTTCATTGTTGATTTAAGTCATTAATTACATTCTGTTCACTTAAATGTCAGTGGGTTCATTTGAGCCCCTAACTATATTTGTCATTTACATGGCTAATTCAAATGAAAGCTTTATATACTGGATTACATGATAAACCACTTTTTCGCTTCTGCTAAGCACACAGTAACATAACTTGAGAGCATCACCTTGCTCCTGCTGTGTATCACTTCAGAGAGTTTTGTTGTGGATTTTTAGCATCTGGAAAACTCTCACACATATCATGGAAAGAAATTACACTGCTTTCTATAAAAAATAGCTTTCACAATTCATTTCCCCATTCCTTTCTGAGATGTTTTTAGGTCAAACATTGCTATTTAAAAGTGAAATCTTTCTGTCACCCATAGCTCAAGCAAATGAGCTGTTTTCAGGGAATCTGCTGAAAATTGCAGTGGAGGAAGAAATCTTCCAATAAAACTACAGAACAACTGCAGTCCCAAAATAGCAATATGCTCCTGGAAGCTCTTTCTTATTTACCAGAATTGCTTGCCTTCTCACAGCAGTTTATGGCAATACCTGTGTATGTCATGTGCTGTCTTGCACCCAAGAGACACTACCTGTGTAGTTAAAGAGTCCTTCCTTGACTGGGTAGAGGGATGGTTAAACTTCACCCCCAAATAATAAAGTAAGGAGAAGGTTTTAAAACAGCTATATTCCATTCATTAACTATCCATCATAAGAAAAGATCTACAGAATCCTAACAGCAGCTTCTCATGGCTTTGTGATTTCTGGTAGGAAAACAAATACCTCATGTAAAAGGAATAAAGTGCTTTTCTCTGGTTATCATTCCACTCCAGGCTTTTGTGCTGCAGATTGTCTGGCAGCCTCTCACAATTGTTTCCTCCTGCAGCTTCTGGAAATTATCTTCTCTTCACTAAAGAAAAATATGCCTACAACAGACATGGGTTTTATTTGTGGTATTCTTTGTATTTTTTCATTTTACCATTAACTGATTTCTAGTGCTCAATCTCTTTCATGTGTATGAACATAATTTTTGTCAGGTCTAATACAGTGCACAAGGTAATTGTTGATATGCCTGAAATCTGTGTGCTATTACTGTATTCATATTGTAGTTAAATCTTTGATAAGACTGCTAGATCTGAGTCACCCCATGGACAGCATTGAGCAAATGATAGTGCACTTCAGTAGTGCAAATCTGGCTGCACGTGAGGAGCTGAGGGAGTACATAGAGCAGGTCCCAAAGAGGTGGGTCTAATGCCAAGATATATACACAGCTGAAACTAGTACTCCCTAAATGGACTTTCCTGTTTGATTTGTTAGAATCTGTTCAGGTTGTTATGAAATCTACTATTTGCCGTGGGTTATGGAAGAAAAATATCCAAGACAACTGCTTTTGACTTTGAGTCTGATTTTCTATCTAGTGAAAAGGAACAGCAGGCATTTGGATATGAGCTAGCTGGCTAGTCCATGCTCAGAGAGCTCTTTTCCCCCTCCCCCAGTCTTTCTCCTTGGTAGCTAAAGCAGTGGCAGCTCTTTCTGCTGAGGCAGCTCTCCTAGCACCGTGCTGCAGGGGTGGCAGCTGGCTCCTTCCTCCTGCCCAGCTAGTGGCCACCTCAGAGTCCCCACCTGTGCAAGGCCTGAGGGTTGGATGCTGGCTTGTGAATTGCTGGAAATTTGACTATAGTTCTAATGAATACCAATAAAAATAAACCTTTTGTGTGTGTGCATGTGTGCGTGCAAAGCACACATTTCCTTGAGAGCTGGGGAAGAACACATTAAGCTTGATGCCTGATGAAGCGGTTAATCTCTGCCTGGCATCCTCGATTTGATGAAAGACATCACACATGGAAGGTAGCATTGCTGGCTGTTCTCCTTGTGACACCTGAAATACCTCAGAATGAATGAGTTCAGAAATGATCATTTCCTGCCTCTCCATTGCTTTCAACCCCACTGGAAAACATGTTCATTTTTTTAGTTACTTTCTTCAGTGATTTCAGTCGCTTGTGTACGCAGCGTTATGTTTGTGCTTGTGATTCACTGTATTGCTTATGGGTGTTTAGAGTCTGGAAGCCTCCTGTAAAACATGATTTGTAAATACATCCTCCATGTGAGATGAGGAGAAGACTCTAGTGCTTTCCTGCCTGCTGCACTGATTAAGTATGATGGTAGGAAATAAAAAAAATCTGTCCAAAGAAATTTTTTCTCTATTGAAATATTTAAAAAATGAAGGTTTAAAATTAAGAGAAATGGTAAAATATAAATAGATGTTTTACAGTAAGGTTACCTACTATTTGGTTTTAAATTATAGATACAAACCCATTTCTCCCCGTGCTTTTGAGAGAATGAGAGATGGAGGGTCTGAGAATTGCCCAGGCTTTTCCCCTCAGCCCTTCTGCCCATTCTATACCATCAGTCAATATTTCTCTCTGCTCCAAGAATGTAAACTGAGTTTGGCAGCTAAATTCTGCAAGAAATTAAATGGAGCATCCCCATGTAAGATGTCGTGGGATATACAGTCAGTCTTTAATCTAGTTTTCTATAACACTGATATAACTGAATTTGCAACTTGCCTGTATGTTTTTACCTGTATATTTCCTAGAGTTCACTACTCCAAGAACTGAGGAAACCAATGCTGCTATAGAAAAATCATAATGATTATAATAACATGTCAGGGTGAATCAACAGTATTGAACATTTTTGACTCTGTCACTGGGAGAGATAACAGTTTGTCACTCTGTTTGGAAAGCAGCCATGTTATGACAAGATGAGCTTCTGACAGCAGTGGAAGGATGGGGCATCTGGTGATCACTGGTTCCATCAGGGTCTGAAACAGAGCGTACTGCCTGGTGCAAGCCCAAGGCTGTGCTCCTCTCTTCCTCTTTGCCCTCTCCCTCAAGTGCAGATTCTTTCTATCTCATCCCAATACTCTCTCCTCCTTCTCTGCTTTAGACACCAATTTCTCTTCAAATGGCTGGCACCAGATACTTTATCTAGCTGGGAAAATTCTCCCTGAAACCAAAACAAAGTTCTAAACCTTGCTTTTCTCAAGCACCTCTACTCCACTGCAGGTTTTGGTGTCCAGGTGTTTTTTTTCTGTAGTCATATAAATCTAACTACTTGATAAGCTGCAGCACCTCACAAGGACTGGGAAAAACAATGGCAAACAGATTCCTGTTAATTGAACTGTTTCAGTAATGTGGAAAAAGCAGTGCATTCCTCTCCTCCATGAGCTCTGCTGTCTGACACAGCATTTCTTTCTGTGTAATGCTTCCAATAAAACTCAGCCTGAGGCAAGGAACCTGGCATAGAAAATTTTAGTCCAGATAGTTAGGCAGGGATATAAACAACCAAAATAGGATATTTCAATGGAAACTGTCAGGCGACTGACAATAGGTGGTATTACCACCTCTATCTACTGCCGCATATATCCAGCCTTCCTGTGAACACTGTGCACACTGGGGCAAGCTCAGAGGAAAGGAAGACTTGAACAAGGGGAATTGGAGTTTTTCGCCACAAGTTTCCTACAGCTATTCAGACGTTTTCAATTTTATCAGCATCTGTGGCAGCATGTAGAATAATGAATGCATGAGGATTATTAAACAATTAGCTAGGTGACATTTTTGGATTTCATATTACCCCCTAGCAGACATGTAACACTCATACGTCAGTAAGTGATTATCCTGATAGGTCTCAGACCATAAGTAATTATGTGTCATTTTAAAGACAGCCCAAGGAGCAATGTAATATGATTAAATGAAAAAGGGAGAAAGTAGAGAAAGACAATTCTCAAGAAGACAAGAAAAAACTCCTACTCATGATCTGCTCTAGCTTATACTTAGAAGACACTGATGTAGCATAATGCACTTAAAATTACAGCTAATTACCTGATAGGAAAAAAATAATTATCCTTTAAGCTTAAACCAAAAGAAAACTGTAATGTTTCTGGTGAAATAAAAATTCTTCCAAAAGTCTCATACAAGTCTTTCAGGGGTTAATCACATAAATAACTCCTTGTCATGGCCAAGCCTTCAAGTAAAAGTGGCCTTCTCTACAGACCAAGTGGCAAATTGCCTCTCCCACCTTCTAGTCAAAAACAATTTCTAATCTACTTCACCCTACCAGCTCAGCCTTTCTCCCTTGTTAGAGGGGAGCTTTATCACAGAACACCCTTTTAACTCCCCCAAAGTACTCACAGTTAGGAAAATGATACTTGTTTGGTGATTTGAGACTGCAGCAGAGCTGTCATCTTGCCCCCCACCAGCCACCCGAGTCCTTAGACTAAGTAGACTTATCATACTGCTAGTAGTAGGAATAGTAGATGACTAAGTAGTTTATTGCCCCAAAAGTGTGTGCTTTTTACCCTTCCCTATTTGACAGTAGTGGAGAGAGTTTGAAACCATTTCCCTCACAAAACCCACATGCAATTAAAACCAGTAACACCACCACCACAATGAGAAATATAGATGGGATTGTCTTCTACCACTTCATCCACAAACTCATCTCTGTTCATCCAGCGTGTTGCATGTTCATAAGAACATCCTGCAAAATGATTTGGACTATGTAGAGATAATGTGTGAGTCCAGCATCCTTTTTCAGTGATGTAAGACTCTGTGTAATTGATCTGGACAATAGAATGAGCCCTACGAACGTTTTAATATGGAAACAATATTTAGCTGGAAATCTAATATTACTGTTTCAGTACTACTGATTGGAGGAAGATTGGCATTTGCCTTGCTGTTCTTGCTATATGTGTCCCTTCCCACCTATGAATTGCTTAAAGTAATTTTTCAAACCACACCAACCCAGACTCCTGGAAAGTAACCCTTGATGAATGGTATAATTTGAATGATAGATTCCTGTATCTCCTTTTAGAGTAGAGGCATCTTAGCTGTTCCTCCTTCAGATGCTTTATGACCAGCAGTAACAATAAAAGAAAGAAAGCAAAGACCTTGAAAACTATTCACATTTTTCCTATTGCCATGGAAACTAAATGTGTTTTTTTCACACATCAGTACATGCTATTATGCTTTATTATGAAACTGTGGTAAAGCTTATAATGAAGACCTTTATCTAACTTATGTAACCTCCCTTGAATTTTTGCACAAGTGTAAAGTCTAGACTATGAAGTAATGCTTTACAGTACAATTTTAACTTGATATATTTTGCCTACCAGCCTCTGTGGTCACAATGGCAAGAAGTTCTCTGCCTGCCTGAGATAAACTTGTGTGGGTTATTTGAAGGCACTAGAAAACCATCTACAAGTGATGCCTCCAGGCAGACACTGGAGGTACAAGAAAGAGATCTGAAAGACATCTCACTATATTCAGTGAAGATAATGCTACAGGCATCACCTTAGATGGAGACATCCCTCTGAAGATCCCATTACATGCTGTTAATCTTCTGTAATCTACTATATAGACTCCTTTTATGCTGTACTTTTTTTCCTAGGGTCTCTGCCTCTGCTCTTCTCAATATCCGTACCTAGACAAGCTGTGGAAGCAAAGCACCTTTTTCATTAGAGTATTAAGTAAGTATTATGTCCTGTCACATATTCCATGAACAGTCAGATATTTTGGAAAAGCTGAATATTAATTAATCTGTGCCATTTTCATGCTGTAAGAGTTGAGTTGTTGAGACAACGGAGAACACCATTTGACAAATATTTGCTGTGGGACATGGCTCTGACTGTGTCTAGTGCCATCCCATAAGCTGGTCAAGCCCAGATGTACAGGGTGTTAGTGGAAAGGTGTTGGTAGTGGGCAGGCTGCTGGTGGCCACTGAGAAGAGACTAGGGGCTGCCTAGTGATGGACTCAGCTGGTTCCAGCCAAAACCCCACCGCAAAACACAGGTAAAAGGCATTTGGTGGTGCCTTAATGAAAACATTTAAGAAATGGCTTATTTTCTGTCAGGTCAAGAAAATACAAAATGAATAATGGCACCTCTTTACCTGTATTTTCCCAATAATCAGAAGTGACACAAGTGACTACCTCTTTTAACACCAGCCCTTCCCAGGAGACCTTAGGAATATGACTTGAGGACCTTCCTCAGGTGCAAAAGCTGGACTAACTGTCTGGATCCTCAGCAGAATCCTGCTCACTCACCACCCAGGAAGAATTTCCAACGTTATGCTCAAGCACTTCTTGTGAGTCTAAGAACTGAGGGATCAGCTGAATAGGATGCTTCAGCCCCACCTCCCCACAAGTCAGCTAGGTTCACCCAGGACTTTTCTCATTTAGCTTTCACTGTAAATGTCAGAATAAAGGAAGGTTCAGGACCGGGTGGAATTGTCCTGACAAATAGATCTTGTAGCTGCTGTAGATCCAGCTCTATCTCGAGGCTCATAAACTACTGTTGCAAGCTGGCCGTTGAGAAAGAACTATTTTCCACTTCTGAGTCTCCTCTCTCTGCTACTAGTGCCAGTCCTGCTGAGTCAGCTCCCTTCCCTGCTGGACAGGAGTCTCTATCTCCTGACTTTGCAACTCCTGCATTATCAGTTTATCATTTTTCCAGCACCTTAGAGCATACAGCAGAGAGTGGGGTCAAAACCAGAGCCAATACCTTTGTATTTCATATCTGGAGGTCTTTTGCAAGGCTGTATAGATAAGAATAAACCCCAAAGTGGCACACCACTGCTTCCTGGACTTGATGCATCCCACCAATCTGTCAACTGATGCATGTGCAAGGTAATGGCTGGGTTTTGTTGTGGTTTGGTTTTGGGTTTTTTTTTGCTTAACGGTGAATATACTTTGCTGGTTTACTGGTTTACTGGTTTGCTGGTTTACTGGTTTACCGGTTTACTGGTCATATCAGCTATCACTGAAGTCTTTTTTCACAGACACTGTGGACTTTTGGGATCCATACAAGAGCATGCATCAAGGAGGTTGAATTCTTTTTCTCCCATGGAAAATTTGAGGTGTCCAAAACCTAGTCTTCTGCAAGGCTCATCTTGCTCATAGAAGAGATGCTTGGCTGACCTGTCTCTATCACCCTCTGCTTCTGTATATCATAGGACTAAACCATCTCGGAAACTAGCTACCTGCAGTCCTACCTTGGAGTGGAATGTCTGTGGGTTTTTAGATACTGGGAAAAAAACATGATATGATGCATACCGTCTATCATCTGGGGTAATGTGTGTGCTGGGGACATGACTCTGTCTTGAAGACAGCATTATAAGAGAAAAATTGTAGGGTAGATTTGCCTATAACCACACAATCATAAGAATAAACACTAAGATAGTTCATGTTAGGGGTGTAATTGCCAAATTCTGGCTAGTTCTGAGGTAGGGTGGGAAAGAGGCACATATAGTGCTATGGAGGCGTAAGTGTGGCTAGGAGATCTACTGAAGAGGGCTCAATCCAGACCAGTATTCATCACCATCAGGCTGAAATTTTAGAGGAGAAGTTTAATGGAAATTCAACATAGAGTAAAGGTCCTAAAAAGTTGCCTATTTGATGTAAAGTTCTGTTTAAATTTTTCTCTTTTTGTTTAATGAGGGCAAGACCACACCATTAAAACCACTGAATAATTTCTAATAATACTTGGATATTTTTAACTTATTAAAAATCTGTGGTACTATTGAAGTAGAAAACTTCAACTAACCATTTTGCTCTGTCAAAATATTGTAATTTCACTGTCTTTGATTTAAATGTAGTTCCTTAAATCTCAGCTACACATAAGAAGTGAGTCATGAATTTAAATGGCACAGATTAAAGTCTAAGCAAAAATATTAATAACTTTCACAGGAGATATTGATCTTTTCTGTCCTTTATATTGTAACTGTATGCAATGCAATGTGGCTGTTGGTGTCAACAGGGTATGTTCACATGAAAGAGAAGAGATTCCAGTAAAACTACTGTGTTTCTTGTTGAATGCCCACGTACCTGCAGAGCATGTATTCTTTTAAAAATATCTGTGACTGTAGCTCCCATGTTTTCTGTTCTCATCACCATAAGGGAGACACTGCATTCTTTGCCCAGTACACACAGCCTGGCCATTTCTGAAAGATGCATTAAAGTAAAACTTATTAGTTATGTATTTGGTAGAAGCACAGAAGCAAGCAATTTTTTTTTTTTTCTTTTCCCAAGTGTGAAAATGTTAAAGTTGCAAACTCTAACTCTACATCTAAGTATCTGTAATGACATACTTAGCTGGACACACATAGTTCCTAGAAATCTTCAATCCTCTTCTATCTCTGCCCTGTAAGGAGCTCTTTGCACAGACCTTCCACTGACTTCAAATTCATCAAGATTTCTGCTACCTGGGTAGCTATGTGCTCTGTGGTTTTATTCAGTAATGGCAAAAGCTTACGATATATGTAAATACATGTATGTTCCTGGTGTATATATGTGTATGTATATATATGTATCTATATGTACGTTCCAGAATCCTTCCTTGTGAAGATTTCAGGAATACACTGCAAGGATACCAGCTACAGGACAGAGAAATCGGAGATTGTTGTAGGGATCTTTCCCAGGAATCTCATACTTGCATTTTCTCCTACATGGTGCAGCATGTCTCATCCTAAGAGCTAGCCTCCAGGCCCTGCATGTGCCCTGGGGACACTGAGATGCAATAGGTGTGGTTTCAGTTATACAAGGCTATTAAGGAGACCTTGCAACATAGAAAGAAGGTACTTACATATTCACTCCTATACTTCCTTGTTTTAAATGCTCGTAAAGTTGCAGAAATGCTAATGTATAATTCATTATCTTCTTTCCTCAGGTCTACTTTTGCATTTAATTGGCATAGTGCTTGTAGATATAAAATTTAAAGTTGAACTCTTGCCCATTGCTTTTACATTTCATATAGTGAATCATAAGCTTTCTTTAAATAAACATGGATCATGTCTCTTGATTTTCTGGGAATTGTCACCCCATGTGCAAATTATCATCATTGTTTTGCCACTGACCTGCTGCCATCTTAAGATCTTTATACTGTAAAATAATTTTCTCACACAACTTCTTTGCTGTTCCCAGAAGACTCATGGTAGCATATGTGTGTAAGCTTTTGGGGATTTAAGTTGACTCTCATCTCTTTTAACTTCAGTATTGGGTTTTCACTTTTTGGTTTGTTTGAGGTTTTTCACTTTACTTTTTTCTTCCTTTCCTTCATGTGGACCTTTTTCTCCTCAGTTTGGCTAATTTCCATTCATAATTTTTATAGTCTTATAGTTGATCCTCTTCTCTTTCCTGGACCCATTTCACCCATGACCAGTCTTTTCTATTGGACAGTTCCTCTCTCTTGTTGGCCTGAGGTGGTCTCTGCTAACATGTGAGTCTAAGAAAATAAGGAATGATTATCACAAAATGGCATAGTTAAAGTGGTTGGAAAAAGCCACAGAGGTGAGGAAAGAGGAGATAAGGATCTGAATATATGTCAAGAAAGAAAACTTGCACTGCTTCTGAAACAACCCAAACAATGTTGCAACAGGAGATGAAATCATCTGGAAAATGGCTGTAATTCTCACTCTAAGGCAATCTCCTACTAGGTAAAGATATCAAGATGATCAACTGAAAATCATATTAAAGAAACCTGCTGTGTTTTATGCTTCAAGACGCAAAACACATTATTGTAAAATATCCAGTTGTTTTTAATTTTTTTAAGTTATAATTTCCTTTCCTGATGCTTGTTCTTGGCTCATATCTCCCATGCAATAGATGCATTTACACAGTTTTCTCCCATAACTTTTGTAGACAGTGAAGAAGGGCAAGTGATATATCGAGATCCAATAGAAGGTGATATTAGATGACTCCATGCTAAACTACAAAAAGATGGTCAGGAAGCCACTGAAGTGAGATAATTAGCAAAATGCTCTAGAAAGAGGTCAGTACTGAAAATAGGGCTTAAGACATGCATAATGCTTACTTGGCCTGAAGCAAGGTTGATATTTTTTTTTTTTTTTAAATAATAGAGGGAGAGGATTAGGTTTCAGTGAGATAGGTAATTCACCGAAGGAAATGTAGCTGACTTGTAATGCTGAGAGATGTCCTGTGCAATGAATGTAACTTGAAAACTGAAACTGGAAAGAGATCTAGTGAAATGGGTCATTTAGTTGAAACATCAGCTTAACATTTATTTAACAGAGAAGAGAAGAACCGATGAAGTGGTGAAAGGTTATTGATGGCAACAGCAGATCTGAGTTTAAGGATGCATTTAACAGGCATCTGTCCCGTGGTACTCACCTTAGTGAAAAAACATTGGCTGAGATGATTTCCAGAGTAGCCATCATGTTCACATGGTCTCATTTTAATGTTTTGCATGAGACCCATGCTTCTGCTTTGGTTTTGATAGCCTGAAAGCCACAATATTTGATTCAGGATCAACATTCAGTTATTATATGATTCTATGATCTTGAGTGCTGTGAGGCAAATGAAGATCCAAGGATAGGCTTTCCTCTTGTTCAGGTAGGACCTCTGCCCTGGTTTATCAGGTGTCTGTCATGAGGTGAACATTTGTAGGTAAACCTTGGTTGCCTCCTTGCCAAAATGTGGTATGGACACAACTGAGACTTGTCTAGTGAAGATGCAACTGTGGTAGGTGGAAAAGCAGCACTAAGCCTGGGAAACCAGCAGGAAATTGTGTGATCCTGTGAAAGGGCAATATATACACAACCTATGGCCAGCTCTGGTGCCTTAATAGGTTGTTGTTTCTGAATGAATTATCTTTAATATGACGCTATCCCTTGAGATTCTAATAGGAGGGTGAACACAATGCTCAAGAATAAAATAAGAGATAAAGCTATTGGTAAAGAAAAGAAAGGAAGACTAAAAGCACTATTAGTCTTTCATGGACTAGCTGATATAAAGAAAGATGAAATTTATATATTAGCTACAAGAAGATATTGTTATTGCAGTGTTGCACTCTGCCCCACTCTAAACTTAAGAATTTATGTTAACCCTTAGAAAATAAGTTCTTCTAGGTCAATGCCCAGAGGGAGAGCAGCAGCAAAGACAGTTAAGTTGGATAACTAGGAGTTTGTTTATTTGGAGGAAAATCTGGTAAACTACTATTACTACTATTACTACTATGTAGTGCTTACCAGGGGATGCAGTGGTTAGAGAACTGCTGGGTTATTGTTGTGAGAAGTCATCTTTTATGTAAATTTTGGACTTTGAATAATCTTTACCTTCTTTGATTATTATCATAAAAGAGTATCATTAATTTTGTGACAGGCAGAAGCTTTGTGTATTTGGCTTTACATAAGGGCTTGAAAGAAAGATCATTGCCAAAATTGTTTTTGAACTCAGTATTCATCTCCAGAACATACACCAAACGGTAACAGCAGAGGGAGATCAAATAGTTTTGCTCTTGATCATATAAATACTGCAGATGGAGAACTAACTGTCTTTCACTTTGAGCTTCTATGTAGAACATCCACTTTCTCTGTGAACAGCTGCTTTCAAATTTCTTGTAGTTGAACAGGTACACATCCCTTACCTCTTCACCTTGTTTATAACACTGTTTTCCCCTAAGGAGGGAAGATGTATGCAGTGATTTCAGTCTTCCAGGTCTCACTACAAGATGAGACACTGCAGAGATCAAAACTTTGAAATCGAATAAAAGTTCAGATTATGTTCAAGGCTGCAATGCAAGTATTTTTTGTATCTACATTTCTGTTCGCATACTTTACAAACCTAGAACCATATACCAAGTGACCTTGGTGTAAAACTTCAGTTTGTTCAAGCCACTGTTACTGTGCTTTCGTTTCTGTAGTGGCTGATTTGACAGCCTTGGG
The DNA here is from genome assembly GCA_024611175.1 of Megaceryle torquata. Taxonomy (NCBI): domain Eukaryota; kingdom Metazoa; phylum Chordata; class Aves; order Coraciiformes; family Cerylidae; genus Megaceryle; species Megaceryle torquata. The sequence continues at coordinate 3,120 of JANIJG010024075.1, read as the reverse complement.
AAAAACACTCATCTGGGAGATGTACAGAATTTCTTAATGCTATCATTCCCAGGTCCTCCAGGCTGCTATTTTTCTATATGATGTCATCGTATTCTCAGTAGAAGTCAAATTACAAAAAGATCAAACAAAGGATTTAACTTAGAACTCTACTTTGATTTTGAAATGAAAATAGAAATTTGCTTTTGTCACTTTTCTGGAAACAGAATAAGATTATCTCCTGCCCTGTTAGGCAATTTAGGGTGTTAGCTTATTGTTAAGTGTCAGTTTTGTAACAAAATTTTAACTGGAGGTGTGCAAGACATAGATTTAACCTAGGCACATGCAGAAATCCTATTATGTATCTGAGAAGTGTGCATCTGCATTGTGTTAAGTGTTGTAAACAAGCATCTGCAATTTCTGCAAACTGTTTTAGTGCTGATTAAATGTCACAGGGCACTTTGTTGAATCAGGCAGAAATATTCCATAAATATACCTCATATATATATTATTTATTTATTTATTTATTTTCAGAAATGAGAAAAAAGGCAATGTAATAAGAGGATAGCGCATATTGCTTTACACTAACTGTATTCCAAAACATTTTGCATTTTCAGATAATATAATTAGCAGGGATTATTTAGCATAATTTCTTGGTGTCATATAAAAGTTCCATATTTTATGATGTTCTATCTCTACAGAAAGAAGGTCTGAAATCTGCATCAAAGATTTGCAAAGATGCAACCATATTTGTAGCAGATTTCAGGTTTCATGTGCAGTTTCACACTTGTGTGTAATTTCATACTCAGGTTAGTTAAATACTTTTATTTGCCATTATATTAACTTGCATAAAATCTCAGTAAGGGAGTGGATGATTTGCATAAACTTTCTATAACTATAGTCTAAAGCTAGATGTAGTTATATGTCATAACAATAAGGAAATGCAGTGAAATAAAATCTTAATCCCTACATCATTTATTTCTTTTGAGATTTTCTGGGAATTGCAAAAGTAAAGAACATCCCTAGACCTCCATTATTGGTTATTACTTCATCCTGATTATCAGGTTAGAAAGACTTTTGGTCCAATAACTTGATATGGCCCTTTATATGTTTTTTTAAAAAGCAGTTTCAACCAAAATGGGGTTTTCTCTTTTATGAAATACTAAATCAATTTAACTTTGCAAGGAAGTAGACACTCTTTCATTATAGAAATACTTGTGAGGTGTTATAGTGCTCCAGTATAAAAAAGAATAAGTTATAAAGTTCTGTTATAAGATGCCTGCATTCATTTTATAGAGTGTCTTTTGCTCTTATACAAGAAAGATAACGGAGCCTGTATGTTTGGTGAATCTGAAATACGTTCATTTTTAAATCTATGTGTTGAAGAGCTACTGTATTATTACCCTGTAAATTTTGCAGGGTAATGATTGCAAAAAGAATAAAACATTTTCTCATGTGTGTTACTGCTGGCTTTCTTTCTCCTGATTGCAGCAATCCTGAAATGTTCTTCTAATCTCTGGAGGAGTTAAAAGATTAAAATAAAGCAATCATGCATCATAAAACACCTGCTGATGAGAAAAAGGCTGCCAGGTAGACTGCAGCTCACTTGGCTTTCATCAGTATGGGACTCTTCTCTCCATGGCCAGCTAACAGAAGTATGATCTGACATCTGACTGAAATGTCATGGGGCGCATGCAGCCTCTTCAGCTCTGTCGTATTGACATTTCTCTGCCTTCTCTTAATGGAGACATAAAAACCCCAATCTCTCAAGGGAAAAATGATACATTTAAGCCAGTACACTAATGTCAAGAGAGCTAAACTAGGATTTATTTGACTCATATTGAACATGATGAAATTCAATATTTGTTGAATATTAAATACACTGTAATATTAATTGAATTAGTGAGACTCTTTCCATTGACTGCTGTGGATTTGGTTCAGAGCTTTGTTATCTCTTTTTGCTGGATCATTCCACTTGGCCTCAAAACAAGCAAAACTGTTTTTTATGAAGTAAATCAGAGAAAATAATCGGAACACTGCTTTATCCATTTACCCCGGACTTAATTTCTGCTTCTTGGGAAATAGGTTATTTTTCAGTTGTGAAAGTATTATTGAGAGTTCATAGACTTCGAGATTTGTATTCATACTACTAAAAATGTGTCACTATTGTTTGGGGTTTTTTTTTGTCAAGATGAAGGAAAATAAGAGAGTTCCACCTTGAGCTATGCCCAGGTATTGCAGATATCTGACAGCCTCCTTAATGCTGTGTAAGCACATTGAAAATAAAAAAACCCCTATCTCCAAGTTTGTGTTAGTGTATAAGTAGAGATGGCAAAGTGTATACTCACTCAGAGAGAAGGAAAGAAAGGTACAATGTTTATTGCAAATTCATGCCAGAGAAGTGTGCTGTATGATTTGTCATTTCTTCCAGGTGTTGTATAAATCTTTTTTCTTCTACATCAATAGCAACTTTCAGCCTTGATTCTACAAAGACAGATGCAAATGTCATTTGCTTTCTTGCAATCATTGGGACTCCCCATAATGATCACCATTACACTTGTACTTACAGGTGTGAGCAAGTAGGCACTTGCATGTTATTGTTTTTATTTTCTGCTCCAGATAAAAAGATAGGTTTCTAACAAGATGTACAATTCACAGTAGTGAAAAAACATAATTATGGAGCATTCACTGTCTCCCGTGGCAGTGGCTACTGCAGTGCTGTGAAAGTACAAAATAGACAATGCTAGAGGAATATTGTCATAAAATCTGAGAATTTTGCTTACAGGTTTGCTTTTTAAAAAAAATTATTTTACATGTGTTTCTTGGTAGGCATCTGTTCAAATTCCTGTATTTTTAATTATTGCTATCATAAAAAAAAACCAAAACCCAACTCTTAAGAAAATGAAAATTGTTAAGGAAATACTCCTATAGTTGCATTACCACCTTCATACATTTCTTTCTTTATGGACTTTGACTTTACAAGTTTTTTACTTCATAGACTTGGAAATTTGAATTCTTTTGAATCATCCTTAGTGTTCTTGACACGTTTTAAAAAATTACTTCTTATTTTTGCTGCTACTCCCTTTTGGAATTACGATCTTTTTCTAAAAAGTTGTCCTGGTTTGAGGGAGAACAGAACAGAAC
>JANIJG010024074.1:0-12467 GCA_024611175.1 Megaceryle torquata | reverse complement strand
CCCCGACGTCTCTCCCCCCCCATCCACCCCCCGATGACCCCAAATCCCCTCACCCCCCCCCCCCCTCCCGTCCACAGCCCCCCCTGCCCCAGCACCCACAGCCATCCCCCTCTCCCCAGTACCCCCCAGTCCGTACCTGGCACTCCGGCCACGCCGCGCTGGAGACCGGTGCCCCCAGCCCGCACCTTGTGGGCCCCCCCCTCGCCCAGGGGTCCGACAGTGAACTGGAAGGGGCTGCCGGGCACATGCTGCCCTCGGTACTTGACGCTGACGTTGTGGGCACCCATCTCCTGGGGCACGAAGCGGACACTGTAGACCCCCGAGCCCCCCGGCACCACCTCGGCCTCGAAGCGCTGCCCCGATGGGCTCAGAACCTGCGCCGACAGCTCCTGCACCGACGCCTCGCCTGGGGATGGAGGGAGGGGGGCACAGCCCCGGGTACCCCCGTCAGCCTGGCACCCCGGGGATGTTGGTACCCTATCAGTGTGGTTCCCCATTATCTTATCAATGTGGTGCCCCAGGATGCTGTTGTCATGGCACCCTGGTACCAGGGTGCCATGGTATCCTGGCATCCCATCATCCTGGCACTCCATCGCCAGGCCACTCCAGCACCCTGGCACCCCATCAGCCCAGCACCAGAGCACCCCACCACCAGGGCACCCTGGCACCCCATCGTCACCCCATCACCGTGGGACCAGGGCATGCAGCACCTCAGCACCCTGCCAACTGAGCACCTCAGCACCATGGCATCTGCTACATGAGGCCCCTGGTACCCCACCTCCCCAGCACCCTGCCACTCCAGCACCCCATCTCCCCAGCACCTCAGCACCATGGCACCTGCTACGTGGGCACCCTGGCACCCCATCTCCCCAGCACCTCAGCACCATGGCACCTGCTACATGGGCACCCTGGCACCCCATCTCCCCAGCACCTCAGCACCGTGGTATCTGCCACCCAGGCCCCCTGGCACCTGATGTCCCCAACACCCTGCCACCCCAGCACCCTGGCACCTCAGCACCATGGCATCTGCCACCCAGGCACCCTGGCACCTCAGCACCCACCTCCCATCACCCCAAGACCCACCAGGTCCTGCCCACCCCCCCCAACAGGGTGCAAACCTCCCCGGGAGCGTGCACCCACATACTAAGGACACGTGTGCATACACACGCATCTGCACACTTGGAAGCTCACACGCTTGCGCAAAGGACATGTCAGTGTGCACCCTCGTGCTACGGACACATTTGCACTCGCAGGTGTGTGCACACATGTACATGCTTGTAAGCGCGTGCACACGCCTGTGAGCTTGCACACTTGCACTATGGGCACATACGCTGCCCTGAGCGTGCGCCCTCGTGCAAAGGACACGTGCACTTGCACACACGTGCACGCATGTACGCACTTGCAAGCGTGCGTGCACACCTGTGAGCTTGCGCTAAGGGCACGCCTGCCCCCATGAGCGTGCACACGCTTGTGCAAAGGCCTCTGCTCCGTGCAGGGGGGTGCATGGCCCCCTCGTGAGCACACGTGTGTGCACGGGCGTCCTGGTGCCAGGGAGTGTGTCAGGCCCGGAGCTGCCTGGGCAAGCGCGTGGGACCCTGGTGCACAGCACCCCTGAACACTCAGCACCCATAAGCGTGCTCAGCACCCATGTGTGCACAACAGCCACGTGCTCAGCACCCATGGATCACAGCCCCCCAAAGATCTCAGCACCCCCAGATCTCAGCACACACAACAGCACCCCGTGCACTCAGCACCCCCACACTCCATGCACTCAGCACCTCCTCCCACACCCCCAAGCCCCCCTCAGCACCCACCCTCCTGGGCGCGGGCGATGGACCCGAAGGCGCCGAGCCCCTCGCGGGCCAGGAAGCCCCCGAAGACGTTGGCGAAGGGATCTCCTCCGACCTGGGTGGATTCCTCCACCCGCACCTCACGCGTGGTCTCGCCGCCCCGCGTCTTGCTGATCTCGGTGCGCTCGGTGCGGGTGTAGGTGTGGCTGCTCCGCGTGAAGGTGCGCGTCAGGCGCTCCTGCGCCGACACCATCTGGAACCAGTTCCCTGGCGGCCACCGCGCCCGCGGGGACAAGGCGGGAGGGGGTGTGGGGGGGACGACGAGGGGGGAGGATGGATGGACACGAGGAAGGATGGAGACGAGGAAGGAAGGACGGAGACGAGGAAGGAAGGACGGAGACGAGGAAGGAAGGACGGACAAAGTCAAGGAGGGATGGATGGATGGAGACAAGGAGGGAAGGACAGATGGATGGGTGGAGACAGGGATGGACACAGATGCAGGCATGGAAGTACGGTGAATGCAGGAATGATAGGCACATGGGTGGATGGAAATGTGGATGGGGCCAAGGATGGACGGACAGACGTGGATGGACATAGTGGTGCATGAACATAGGGGTGGATGAGCAGGTAGGTGGACACGTGGATGATCACAGGAATAAGCAGCCATGTGCAGGCAGGTAAGCACATGGACAGACGTGTGGATGGACATGTGGGTGAAGGCACAAGCGGAGGGACGCATGGACAGACGCGTGGACAAACACGGGGACAGATGCACAGACGGATGGGGAAAGAAGGAATAAGGAGGCAGAAATCAGAGGTGGAGCGGCTAAGACGCGTCCCCATCCCCGAGCCCCGTGGAGCGGGAGGAGGAGAAGGTGAAGAGGAGGAGGAGGAGGAAGAGTTGAAGGCCACCACTACCTGGGATCTTGAGGTTGAGGTCACAGGTGCTGCCGATGGTGGCGATGGAGGGGGCCTGGCGCCGGCGCGTGATGCTCTCCTTCATGCGCCCCTCGCCCGTCACCTTCACCGTGAAGGGGCTTCCTGTGGGTGATGGTCACTTCAAGGACCTGGGCACCACCAAGGGAGGTCCCTGGTGCCACCCCAAGTGTCCCTGTTCCCACCTGGAACGTGCTTGTCGGCAAACTTGATGTTGATGATGTAGTTGCCGGGCTCAGTAGGGCAGTAAGTGACCTTGCAGGTGCCATCTTCCACATCCTCACAGTTGATGTCCACCTTGCTAGGACCCTCGATGGACAGGCCTAGCCCACCATAGCCTGGGCAGCCACAGGGAGAGGCTCAGAGCCTCTGATGTGACCATCCCAGCCATGGTCACACCACAGTCACCATCCCATCCCAGCCATGGTCACACCATGGCCATGATCTGACTCCATCCAAGCTATGGTCACACCAAGGCCACCATCCCATTGTGGCCATGACTGTGCCATAGCCATGGTCACCATAGCATCACCCGTCTTAGCTATGACCATGGACACGGCCACCTTCCCTTCCTGGCCTCAGCTACATCATGGTCATAACCACGACCACCACACCAGCCCAGCCACCACTGTGGCCACCATCCCATCCCAGCCATAGCACACCACGGACATAACCATGGCCACCACCCCATGCTACACTGGCCACAGCCATGACAAGGCCTTGGTCACCATCCCATCCTGACAATAGCCATGGCCACCACCTCATCCCACCCATGACCATGACACCATGGCAATGGCTACCTCCCAGCCCCACCCGTGGTCTCACCGGCACTGCGCGTGTCCACGATGAACTCTGACACCTCAAAGGTGTGACCTTCCACCAGCCCCTTGCCCCAGACCTTCACCCGGCTGGCATCCCCAATCTCTGACTGTCCCACCAGGATCTTGAAGGGGCTGTTGGTCACATGCTGCCCACTCTTCTTCACGCTCACCACGTGCTCACCCACCTCCTTGGGTGTGAAGGAGATGCCTGGGGAAGGACACCAGCGTTAGCCTTTGGCCACCACCACCAGACCCTGGCCACCTCCACCAGCCCCTGGCCACCTCCACCACCAGTTCCTGGTCACTTCTACATGCCCTGGCCACCACCAGCAGCCCTTGGACACCAGCAACTCACCTTGACCATGGCCACCAAGCCCTGGGCACCCAATGCCATGGGTGTCACCCATTCCTGTGACCTCCCAGCCCTGTCACCCCTCATCCCACATCCCCAGGTCCCACATCACCTTCTCTATGTACCCACCACCCTCCGGCCCACAGGCTGGTTCTCCTGCAACCACCTCCTCCCAGCCCCAAGATGCACATCCCTGTGTCCCTCCCCCACGTCCCTCGTGTCCCCCATGCACCTATGTGGCGGTTGGGCAACCGTTTGAGCAGACAGGGCTCCTCGTTGCCCGACGGCGCCCGGATGCTGGCGGTCAGCAGGCTCAGGTCCGTCTCTGTGATCTTCAGCGAGACGTCCGTTGAGGTGCCCACGTTGAGCTGGGACGTCCGCATGGAGTCATCACCTGTGGAGGTGTCATCAGAGGGGTCAAGGGGATCATGGCCCAAGGTGGGGAGGGGGGTGGGGTAGATGAGGTCCCCATGGGCAAGAGATGGAGTTCTGGTGGCCTTGCAGGAGTCCCCGTGGTCATGTGGACATGCCCAGGGTCAGGGATGGATGAGGTTCCCATAGATGTGTGAATAAGGTCCTCAAGGCCACGGAATAGGATCCCCATGGGCATATGATGGGGTTCTGGTGGCCACACAGGGGTGATCAAGGCCATGTGGTGAGGTCTCAGAGGCTGGGAATGGATGAGGTCCCCCTGGTCATATGGTGGGGTCCCTGGTGGCCACATAGCTGGTGTTCCCATGGTCATGTGCACAGTGTCCCCATGGCCATGTGACGGTGTCCCCATTAGGTCCCCCTGGCCACGTGATGGGGGTCCTGGTGGCCAGGGAAGTCCAGGAACACCGCTCTGTATGATGGGTTCCTAGTGGCCATGCAGATGTCCCCATAACCACACAGGTGTCCCCATGACCATGTAGGTGTCCCCATGACCATGAAGGTGTCCCCATGACCATGAAGGTGCCTCCACAGCCATGCAGATGTCTCCATGACCACACAGAGGTCCCAAGGACTACAGGGGCTCTATCTCACCAGTGATCTTAGCAGTGAAGGGGCTGCCTGGGATGTGCTTGTCATCGAAGCGGACGATGATGTTGTAGTCCCCAGGGGCGGTGGGCAGGTAGGACACGGTGCAAGTCCCATCCTTGTTATCCTGGCATGTGATCTCTGCCTTGGAGGGACCTTCCACTGCCAGTGAGAGCCCACCTGGAGGGAGAGGGGACCATGGGCATCAGGAGACGTTGAGGATCTCCAGCCACTCCTGGTGTGGTCTCCAAACCCCTCCCACACCCTTGGTGCCTCCACCTTGGCCACCACTCACCCTCCCCGGCATCTTTGGTGACAATGGTGAAGGTGCAGGGCTTGTTGACCATGCCATGGCTGAGCCCTGGCCCATAGGCGCTCACGTGCCGAGGGTTGATGGCATCCACGTAGAACTGGAGAGGACTCCCTAGAGACACCGTGGGGCCGACACTCAGGGCAACATCTGGCACCACGGTTGGCTCCTCAACCCCAGAGGTGCCCAACCAGGATGAGGTGGCATCAGCCTCACCCAGCCACCACCTGGTAGCCCTCCAGTAGCCCCCACGGTGGTCTCACCAGGGATGTGGTTGCCATCGTAGCGGATGTCCATCTCGTGGAGGCCCTTCTCGGTGGGGGCGTAGCGCACCGTCACCGTCCCATCCTTGTTGTCGGTGATGTTGGGTCGCGCCGTCTTCCCCGAGGGCATCCGCACCTCCCCTGGGGCCACCATGTCAGCCAAGGGTTGGCTCACGTCCCACAGCCGGGCCCATGCCCACCAACCCCCCCCCCCCCCGCCAAGATGTCCCCTGCCCCACCCCGTACCTGTGATCTCACCCTTCTGGACAGTGAAGGGGATGACGAGGTTGAAGGGCCGGAGGTTCTCGGTGGTGGTTGGAGGCTCCTCTGTGGCCTGGCGCCGTAGGGTGGAGAGGAGGTGTGAGAACCACATCACCCTATGGTGGGCTTCAAACCCTATGATCTTCCAGCTCTGTGGTGCTCACCATAGGCCCAACTCTCTGCCCCATGGCTCCCATCATGGTCTCCCTTACTCTGTGGTGCCCAACATGGTCTCCCAACTCTCTGCCCCATGGTGCCCACCATGATCTTCCAACTCCGTGGTGCTCGCCCTGGCCCCAGCTCTCTGCCCCATGGTGCCCATCACAGTCTCCAAAACCCATGATGGACATCTCGGCCCTGTCTTTCTGCCCCACGGTTCTCATCATGATTGTCCAACTCTGTGGTGCCCACCGTGGCCCCAGCTCTCTGTCTTGTAGCACCCATCAGGGTCTCTGCACTCCATGGTGACCAATATGGTCTCCCCCCCCCATGGTGGCCACCCTAGCCCTAACTCTCTGCCCCATGGTGCCCACCATGATCTCCCAACTCCATAATGGCCACCACAGCCTCTCAACCCCATGATGTCCACCACAGCCTCAACTCTCTGCTCCTTAGTGCCCATCACAATCCCTCAATCCCACGGTGCCCACCGCCACCTCCCCCTTCCATGGTGGCCAAGGACACCCACCAGGACGTGGAAGGGGCTGTTGGGGACGTGCTCTCCACCGAAGCGGATGGTGATGACGTATTTGCCGGGCTCGGGGGCGGTGTAGTAGATGTCGAAGGTGCCGTCGTGGTTCTCCACCACATCCACGTCCAGTTCCGCCCCGTCTGGGGTGGACACTTTGCAGGTGACCTTCCCTTGGCCGGCAGCTTTGGCGTCCACTGTGATCACCGTCTCCTCCCCGATCTGGATGGTGGGGCCCAAACAGGCACCTACACGAGGGGTGGTTGGGGCGGAGGGGGTGTCACAGGTGATGATGGAACCACAGCCCAGACCCAGAAGGGTCCCACCCCTGGCCCCACTTACCCAGCCCATGGCCCCCGATGGACACTGTGGAGAGAGCAGTGAGAGGACATCAGAAGGAGGGGAGGGAGCTCCAGGGAGTCCTCCTTGGCCCCACTGTGCTGTGGGGTGGGGGGTGGCAGTGGGGCAGAATGGGGTGCTGGGGTGGAGGGAGGGGGATATGGGGTGGTGTGAGGCAGGATGGGGACACCATGGAGAAGGATGGAGATGCTGTGGGGCAGGACAGGGACACAGTGGGGCAGCTGAAGGTGCCAGGGGGCAGGATGGAACAACATAGGACACCATAGGGATGCTGTGGAGCAGCAGAATGCAGCAGGGGAATGCCATGGGGCAGGGACACGGCGTGGGGCAGGACCCACCTGTGACGAGGCACTTGCTGGCGTCGCCGGCGGGCACGGCGTGGATGCGGAAGGGCGAGGCGGGGATCTCGTCCCCACCGTACTTGATGGTGATGGTGTAGCGGCCGGGCAGGTCGGGCACGTAGGACACCGTGTAGGTGCCATCCCCGTTGTCCCTGATTGATGCCTTCTTGGGTTGCCCCTCAGGGTCCTGCGGGCACCAGTTGGGACTCAGCACCCCATGGTGTTGGCACCAGGACACCCCGTGGGCCACAGGACCCCATGGTGTGGGTGCCATGCACTGGAGGGGGGACTCAGCACCCCACAATATGGGTTCCAGGACCTCATATGGGGTCTCAACACTCCATAGTCATGGGTGCCAGGGCACCCTTCAACCATCTCAAGAACCTCACCCCACCACAACATGGGTGCAAAACCACCACGTGGCTCATCCCCACCCCATGTGATCCACCACCCCCAACTCCTCCTAGAGGCCACCCCTTCGGCATGGGCTGGCCCCCAGAGCACCAATGGGCACTGACCAGGATCTGGACGGTGAGGAGCCCCTCGCCGGCGTCACGGGCATCAATGGTGAACTCCACGGGCAGGCTGGCGGGGATGCCGCTGGCGCTCAGGCCTGGCCCGCTGGCCCGCACCTTGCTGGCATCATGAGCTGGCAGCACCTTGATCTTGAAGGGGCTGGAGGTGGACATGGAGGTCAACAGGGAGTTGGAACACGCCCGAGCCCCAAGTTGTCCTCACCCAAGGGTGGCCAAGTGGTGGTTCTCCTCACCTACGTGGCACCTCCTGGTCGGCGAATTTGACGGCCACGGTGTAGGGCCCATCAGTGGAGGGGGTGTAGTTGACCTTGTGGGTGCCGTCACCATTGTCACGCACCTCCACTGGCTCCGCCAGACCTGTGGGAAGCCACAGTCACTAAGGTGGGGTGACCCATGGGGTAAAGCATCATGTGGGGCAGGACACCCCATGGGGTTGGACACTCATAGGTTGGACACTGTATGGAGCATAAGATCTATGGGGTTGGACAGCCTATGGAGATGGGCCTCCATGGGTAGGGCACCCCATGGAATAGAACACGTTATGGAGAAGAGCATCCATGAAGTTGGACACCCTATGGAGCAGGGGACCCTATAGGGCAGGACTCCCTATGAAGAAGAGCATCCATGGTGCAGGACACTGTATGGTGAGTAGATCTATGGGGCAGGACACCCCATGGGGTAGGACATTCTTCGGCAGGACATCCTCTAGAATAGGACACCCAATAGAGCAGGTCATCCGAGGGCAGGACACCCTATGGAGAAGGGCATCCATAAGTTGGGCAACTTATGGAGCATGGAATCTATAGGACTGACATCCTAGGGAGCAGGACACCCTACTGAGAATGGGATCTATGGGGCAGGACACCCTGTGGAGCAGGACCTCCATGGGCAGGCCACCCCATGGGGTAGGATGCCCTATGAAGAAGGGCATCCATAGGGTTGAACAACCTTTGGAACAGGTCATCCATGAGCCCAACCCATAGATTAGGACATTCTATGAAGCAGAGCAGCTACAGGCAGGGCACCCTATGGGGTTGGACACCCTATGGAGCATGGGATCTATGGGGTTGGACACTCTATGGAGCAGAACCTCCATGAGCCAGACACCCCATAGAGAAGAACATCCATGGAGTTGGACACACTATGGAACAGAGCACCCTATAGAGGAAGACATGCCATTGGACAGAACACCCCATGGACAGGTTCTTCTCCTCCATCCATCCCCACATACACCTCCCAGCCATGTGTCCCCACGTACCGGTGGGTCCCAGCAGTGTGACCTCGAGCGGTGCCAGCCCTGCGGCGCTGCAGTCCACGGTGAAGGTCTGGGGCACCCGTGCCCTGACACTGGGGCCCAGCCCCGGCCCCGAACACTTGACCTTGCTGGGGTCCACCACGTCCTTCACCGGCACCCGGAAGGGGCTCCCTGCGGTGGTGGGTGCAGGTCAGTGTGGCCATGGGGTCAAGGTGGGCAAAGGGTCAAGGAGGCCATAAGGTCAATATGGCCATGGGGTCAACATGGGCACAGGGACAAACTATCCATGGGGCTAGCGTGGGCTCAGCCTGGGCACAGAGAGAGATCAATATGTCCATGAGATCTACAGCGCCATGGGGACACCAGAACCAGGCACAGTGTCAGAGTGGCCCTAGGGTTGGGTCAATGTGGGCTTGGGATCACCATGGGGTTGGACATGGGGCCAGCACAACTACTTCCACCCACCAGCACCCAGGAAGCCATCTCCATCCCACAGCCACCCTGGTGAGTCCCACAGCCCCATAGCTCCTCCCAGCCACCCCCACCCCCACCACGCACCAGGGATGGGGTGGCCACCAAAGGTGATGTTGACATCGTAGTCCCCAGCCGTGAAGGGGATGTACTCCACCGTGCAGCTCCCATCTTTGTTGTCCTTGCAGGACATCTTGGCCTCGGAGGGACCCTCGATGGCCAGGCCCAGCCCCCCGGTGCCCGCGCCCCTGGGAACATGTCACTGCTCAGGGACACTGCCGGGGGTGGCCTGGCTTTGGGGTAGGGGTGGCATGTCCATAGTGGGTGCCCAAGGGGGCAACATCCATGGCAGGGTGATGGGAGTGGTAGTGAGATGGAGGTGCCACATTGGTAGGAGACAGCAAAGCCACCTCCATGGGAAGGGGATGGAGATGCCAGATCAGTGGCATGGGCCTGAAGGTGCCATCTCCATGGCAAGCAGACAAAGGTGCCCTGTTGGTGGCAGTGGATGGAGGTGCCACCTCCCTTGTAAGCACATTAAGAAGTCACCTCCAGGGTAGGGGGGTGGAGAAACCACATTGGTAGCAGGGGAGATGCAACCTCCATAGCAAGGGGATTGAGATGCCACGCTGGTGGCAGTAGCCTGGAGGTGCCACCTCCATGGCAGGGAGATGGAGATGACCCCTCAGTGACAGGGGGAGATGCCATCTTGGTGCCAAGGGAATGGTGATGCCACATCTATGGCAGGAGGGCAAAAGCACCATGATGGCAGCAGATAGATGGAGGTGCCACCTCCATGGCAGTGGGATAGAGGTGCTACACTGGTGACAGAGAAGTGAAGGTGTCACATCCATGGCAAGGAGACAGAGATGTCACCATGGTGGCAGGTAAACAGACACGCCACATCCAATGTTAAGAAGAGGGAGGTGGCACATCCATGGCATGGGATAGAGATGCCAGGTCGGTGGTAGGGGATGGAGTTGGCAATTCCATAACACAAGAGGAGATACCAGGTTGGTGGCAGGGGAGGGAGGTGGCACAACCATGGGAGGGGCTGGTGGCAGGGGGTGGCCAGGGCCCAGTGCCCACCTGGTCTCCACGGTGAAGCGGTTGGCCTTGCCAACAAGGCCACCTTCCAGGCCTGGCCCGTGCGCCCGCACACGGCTGGGGTCACAGCCCTCGGCCACCCCCACGCGGAAGGGGCTCTTGGGGACGGCCACGTCGTCATAGGTCACCTCCACCCGGTGCATGCCTGGGGACATGGGGACATCCCGTCACTTCCTGGCTGCCAGGGAAAGGGGTCTGGGGGACCCTTCTTGAAGTGGACGAGGATGTCAGGAGGTTTGAGAGTCCCTGGTTGGGATTTGAGGAGGTCTTGGGGAGTTGAGGGTTCCTCTTTGGGGTTTGAGGGAGGCCTTTGATAGTTTGGTGGTCTCTCATTAGGGTTTGGAGGCATCTCAGAGGTTTTAGGGGGATCTCAGGGGCTTTAGGGGTCCTTTGTTGGGTTTGGGGCCATCTCAGGGTGTCTGGGCATCCCTGGTTGAGTTTGAGGAAGGTGTCAGGGGGGTTGAGGGTCCCTAGTTGGGGATTTCGGAGGATTTTGGGGGCCTTGAGGGTCCCTTGATGGGGTCTGGGCATTGCTGGTTGGGGTTGGGAGGCATTTCAGGTGGTTTGAAGACATCTTGGTTAAGTTTTTGGGGGTTCCTGTTAGGGTCTGGAGGATCTCGGGAGTTTGGGGTGAAGTTGGGGGTCCCTGGTTGGAGTTTGGGGGGTTCTCATGGGGTTTGAGGTTCCTTTGTTAGGGTTTTGGTGGGGTCTTGGGGGCGGGGGTTTGGAGATCCCTGGCTAGGGAAACTGGGGGGGTGGGGTCTCCCACTGGGGGATGAAAGAAGTCTGGCCAGGACATGGGGTCCATCGGGGGGCATTGGGGTCCCTCACCATCCTCGTAGGGGGTGTAGTCCACACGGTAGGTGCCGTCGCCATGGTCGGTGACATAGGTGTCAGTGGTGGCACCCGACGGGTTGACAACCCGCGCCTTGACGTGGGGTCCCCCGGTCTTGGTGAGCGCCCGGGCATCCACGGTGAAGTCGGTGCCCACCTCGCGCAGCACCCCTGTGGCACAGCACCCTCAGCACCAGCAGGAGACAACCCCACCCTGGGCTAGGGTCCCACCTGCTGACCCCATGGTAGGGGCAAGAGTGGCCAGGGGGAGGAGGTGCTTATCCAAGGGGTAAGTGCCCACGAGGGGAACATCTCCATGGGGATGCCCATCCCAAGGGGAAATTTTCATGGGGAGGAGAAACCCACCCAAGGGGGAGGTGCCCATGGGGAACATCATCATGGGGGGTGAGATGATGGGCTCAGGGAGATGCCCACCCAAGGGGGAGGTGCCCATAGGGATGAGGTGTCCATACAGTGCTCAGGAGTTCTCTCCATGAGGAGGGAGGAGCAGAGAGAGGAAGTGTCCCCAAAGATGGAATGTTGATGGGGATGTCCAAGGGTAACAGGTGCCCCCTGGGGTGCTCATGGGGAGCCCATAGTGGTGTCCATGGGGAGGAGATGCCCACAGAGATAGGATGCCCAGGGTGGTGCCCACAAGGAGGAGGTACCCCTGGCTCTCACCTCGGGGCTCCACGCCTTTGCCGTAGACCTTGACGCCACTGGTATCAACAGCGGGGTCAATGGTGACGCGGACAGGGAACTTGGGGACGGGGTGTCCACCATATTTGATGGTGATGGTGTAGGAGCCGGGGCAGGCTGGGGTGTAGGTGATGGCGTAGGTGCCATCCCGGTTGTTCTGGATCAGCACCTCAGCTTTCACCCCAGCTTCTGAGATGATCTCGATGGTGAGTTCGGCATCACCAGCTTTGGAGCAATCCACCATGAAGGTGGCAACCTCGCCAGCTTTACCCCGTTCCAGACCAGGTCCGCTGGCTGTCACCTGAGGATCAGAGAATCATGGAAATGTTGGGGTTGGGAGAGACCCTTCAGCTCCTGGAGCCCACCCGTGTCCCCAGCACTGCCAGGGCACCACTGACCCCTGGCCCTCAGCACCACAGCTCC
>JANIJG010024073.1:98544-176715 GCA_024611175.1 Megaceryle torquata | reverse complement strand
ATGGTAAATAAATTTGGGCTGGGTTGTTATTTTTTTTTTCAAAATTGCTGTAAATCCTAACACTAGGTTTTATAATTTTTTTTATTGAAATTATGTATTTTTTTTAAAGTGGGATTTTTTTTTAATATATATTACTGTCTATGCTCTGACAGACTACAATAGAGAAATAATATATCCCACTGAGGCATAAATTAACTAACAATTTATAATAGATTGTTTTAAAAATCGATCCCTAAAACTGCCAGGGTTTTTGTCTTGAAAGGTTTGACATAAAGCCTCTTTTGAAAACATTTATTTCTGCTAGTAAGCTCTAGAGTAGACAAAGTTATCTTCACACAGTACATAATAAAAATGCAGCAACAACGTACAGGACTTTTAGGAAGTCTTCAAGTGTCAGAATAATTATGCAATATTAGAACTGGACATTCAAAAGGTTTGTATTTCCCAGCATTTTTTGTATGTTTTGTTCAGCACATTCCTCTACTGTCAGTGTGATACACTTGGTACTTATTCTCTCTGGGGAGGGAATGCCTGTACACCTGACTTCAGTATCTACTACTGTCGCTGTACTTGTAACTCCTGTTGTAGGATTGGTCTTGAAATCCCTATTAGTGGGGATGATTCACATGATTTCAGCTGTTCTGTGGTTAGAGTAAAAATATTCCTCACATGAGGAAAGGTTACTTGAGAAAGGTCTTAATCCTCTTGCCTAGCTTAGAGCTTAATGGATTTAAACATCCTAAGATGCTAAGAAACTAGAACACCACCACTTTGCACTTCCAGGCTGTTACGCTGATCTTTGAGTATTCCAAAATACCCACTTCTGTTTCTTGGATGGTTTTGTGACTGCTGTTCCTTTGTTTGTTTTTAAGTGGTAGAGCAAATTTAAAGTTAAGCCCAGAATTTTTAAAAATGGCCAGCAATGGCTGCAACCATGGAACTGGCATGTGGTGATGCTTTAATTTCTTTAAATTGACTTTTTCAGAGCAATGAATGTCCAGTAGCCACTCAGCATTTTTCCACTTTGAAAACCGGACTTAGGCTGTGGGCCCATGGCACTTGAAATCAGCACCTAGATCTGCAAAGCTTACACAAGGAACTCAAAATTTAAAACTATAATTATGTCCAAACAGATCCTTGGTTACACGTTATGTGTCCACCATTATTGCCAGCTTATCTGAATTATTCTAACACAGATTTCAGCTGAACAGTTTATAGGCTTAGAGGCCGATGTTCACTGGTGGGCATGGTACCCTTCCTCTTAGTCCAAATCTACCTTGCCATGGTTATTTAAAGATGTTTAGAACCTGAGGGTTACTTCAGAGCTTTTAAGAATTCAGTGTGGATGTCCTTAGCCCCCCCCCCCAAATAAAGGGTGTTCTGCACCGTGAAGCCAATGCTAAATTTTCCCTGAGGTGCCAGTGACATGGGTAAGTGTAAGGCTTGAGCAAACCATGAGAAGTTAACTCCTCTCTATTCAGACTGGTAGTCTACCGAAATCTGGGAAAAGACAATAGAATAGAAATAGAATAGTTCAGTTGGAAGGGACCTACAGTGATCACCTAGTCCAACTGCAGTGTTATCTTTGCCCAGTCAGCTGTTCTCCACATGAACAGGGGACTTTTCTGGGAAATCTCATAATGATGTTAAATTCCCATCAGGAGTTTAGAAAGCTGTCACAGTGCTACACTTCTGCTTTTTTGGCCTAAACTGGAAAGTTTCTTACCTTGCTTGGTTCAGTGTGGGTTCGCTGCTAGCTGTTACAGGAGCTGGAAGATGAAACTGGACTCCTGGTCGGCGGTCAGAGAAACTTCTTCTCACAAATGGCTGAGGATTGGTAGCACTCAAGGACAGCTTTCTGGTCCGGTCTCCAGGCTGCCGGAAAAGCAGACTGTTCTTTTGGGAAGGTGGTGAAGCCTCAGTCTGGCTGCTCACCTCTGCAGCAGATTTGGTGGGTACCACTGGAGATCTGGCTTCGAATAAGGAAGAGGTGACTGGGCAAAATATTGAACGGACATTGCTGCCCCTCTTGAAGGCAGAGGGCTGGTGCTCCTCCCCGGCATCCAGCCCAGATCTCAGCCCCTTGTAGGAGTGGGATGGGGAGGCTGGTGGGGAGGGGGTGGTAGGGAATGGAGCAGAGCTTGCATCTCGACGGTAGACTGGGGAGCCTAGTGGCCGGTGCAGCACTGGTGAGTTTTGCTTGATCCCCACAGGAGGGCTGAGTGGTTTTCGCTGGGGTGGTGGAGAGGACATCTTCTTCTGCAAGGGTGGGCTGGGCACCCTGGGGCTAGAGGGGGGACTGGGTTTCCTCTGCATTGTGGGTGAGCTCAGTTGCAGGTTGCTAAATGCCTGCAGAGAGTGTCTGTGGTGTGTTGAGGGGCTGGAAAAACGTTTTTCAGTTGGTGGAGAAGGAGGAGGAGTTCTTGTTGGGGAGACCCTCTTGGCAAATGCTGAGCCTTTTTCATTTCTCCTGAATGAATCGGGAGAACTGTGCTTCTGGTGTTGTACTGAAGTCACAGGTGAATTGGACTCCTTAATCTCTGAGCTGTTGTTGTGTGGTTTTGAAACCCCACTGGGATTTTGAAGAGGAATAATTTTATGGGTTTGCTTGTACAAATCCGCAGCTTCTTTTCTCTGGGTTGCCAGTATCTCCTCCTGGCTAGGGATGTGCAGGTTGGTAGGGTTCAGTTCCAGAGAGTACCTCTGCAGCTTCTCGTCCCCTCCTCCAGTATTCCTTAGACCTTTATTAGTGATTACACTGGGGCCACTGATATTTTTACTTGGCAATAAGTCAATGGACTGAAGGGAGGCTTTCATTTTTGGGGAAACTTTTGATTTCTTAGTAGCATGAAATTCTGTTTTGGCGGGCTTTTTGGCATCTTCTGAAGAGTTTCCTTCTATTCTTGCAGTTTCTTCAGGCTCAGGTAAGTCAAAAGAAGTCTCCACTAACATTTCAGGTGGTGGTGGTGGCAGGTTCTCAGTGTCTTCATCAGAGTCTTCCTTTGTGTCCTTCCTGCTTAAGTCTGCAGCTGGTGCAGAGGAAAAGGCATTTGGAAAGCTACAAGAAACTCCATTGGTGTTTGAAGGGTTTGTATCTTCTGCTGGTGAAATACGATGCTTAAGATTTAAAGGTGCCAGGGCTCTCTGAAAGGGAATGGTGGGAGGGATGACTGGAAGTCCAAATTTTCTGATGCACCTTATTGGTTCAAAAGATCTTAAAGGTGCAGCTTTTACAAGATCATCAGAAGGACTGAACGTTTCAATAAGCTTTTTGACAGACTGTCGAGGAGCACAACTGCTGCAACTGAGCATTTGTGCTGGAGGAGGCTCCTTTTCTTTTCCCCCTGACGTCTCCTGGGTGGGAATAGTAGCTCTTAAAGGATTCCTACTTCTTTTTCCATCAAGCTGATGGGTAGGATTTCGATCAACCATGAACAAAGGGGCTTTATCCTGGTTAGGCAAGATGCTGAAATTTTTTGAGAGGCACGCTTTCAGTTTGGTAGAGGACCTAGATGTAATTTGCTCATCCTGCAAATAAGGTGCTATTCTTGATTTCCAAAGCTCTGGGTTGTTATCCATATCCTTCTTTCCATAAAACATTTCCAGTCTTTTGCTAAGCTCTTTTTGAGTTCTCTGAAGCTCTAGGAGGGTTGGGTCCTCTGCCTGACTTCTGAGGGACTCCTCTGACCTAGACCGTTGTTTTTTCCCAAAGGTTTTCTGACTGCTCATTGCTGTACTGGGCCTTGTTGTTAGGACTGCTCTTCCACTCTCGTCCTCTATCCATTCTTTGTGCCTGGACTTAGCTGGCACAAATTTGATTTTTTCACTGATGGCATCTTTCATCTTCAAAATAATCTCCTCTGTGTCTGCATTCTCTGTCCTCTTGATGGACTGCCTTTGTGTGGTATCAGCGACTGCAGGCGAAGACAAGGGTCTCCTTGGCAAAGCATTCTTCCCCATTTCTGATAAACTTGTGTCATCGTCATCCTCCCCTAGGGTGCTCCCTTCATCATCATCAGAAGGCAAATCTGTTGAGTCACAGATATTGAAATGTTCACCTTCTTGAGTGGAGTCAGACTGGAAGGAGTTATAGGAATGGCTTTTGCTTAAGCTTGTATATTGGGACATGGTAGACATGCCTTCTGGTACTCCACCCTGACAAGAAGTCACTTCTCTACTCTGCACAGATGAATAAAATATATCTTTAAATTGCCTTTCAAGTGCACAGTCATGGGATGCAGCTGTGCCTGCTGGCACTGTCCCATCATGCATGTACTCCACTGTTCTGGCATGCTTTTGGGACAAAGGTCCATGTGCACAGGAATCACAGCTTGCTTGTCCTCCGTGCTGGCTGAAAGCACTGAACTCTTTGAGGGATTCATTGTCCACGCCAATGCCACTGTCCTCAGAATAGAGAGTCCTGTCATCACTGTGGGACTGAGAGCATCCCACTGTTGAGGCTTCAAGCAGCCTTACTGTCAGTAGCAGGCGCTCATCAAAGCTTTGCTTTGCTTTCAGTTTTCCTTCCAAGTTGCTTGCAGCAGACTGCAAGTAGTTGCATGTCTCTTGCAGGGCATTGGAGGTGAGGGAGGCCAGCGTCCCACTCAGTATCTGCATTTTATTGACTGTGTACTGCAGTAGTTGTTGCAGAAGATCAGGGTGCTCCTTCACATCACCTTTTTCTGCTGGCCATGCCAGATTCCCACCTACATCTTTGAGAAGATTTTCCCCATCATTGGCAATTTCTTCCAAGAGTTGGTTGATTTCATCAAAGCGAAGCATGATAAAGCTCACCATCTGTTGTAGGAAGAGCTGGGTTTGAGTAGCCTGGTTGGCCATGTGAAGTATAGTTTCATACTTGGAGAGGTTGGGATTTAAGTAGGCGTATGCACTCTGATGAGCCTTAACAAGCAGTTCTGGGAAATCTACCTTTTTCTCTGTCTCATACAGGGCCAAAATGGACTTTTCTTTGCTTTTGTTGGGTCGACCTTGCTTTGGCAGCTTATGATTTTTTTGCTTCTTGCCTTTCTTTGGTATTTGCTTTGCATTGCTTTCATTATTGTCATCGCAAATGAAAGCTGATGCTTCTGATTCACAGGAGCTTTGCTTTCTGATCTGTATGGCTTCAGTGATGTGTCTTTGAGATTCAATCAGTTCAGACAAAACAATTTCAGCATCTGTGGCAGTCCTCTCAATTTTCTTGTCTTCCCTGCAGATCTGGGGATCTGAATGAGCTTTGGAAGATAACTGCAAATTTTCATTTTTGTCCTGCTCTGATAATTCATCCTCCTTTTCTCCCAGGTAGTCTTTCGTCTGGATCCCATATTGGTGGAATTCATCAGCATTGTAGCAAGACGAACTTTTAACCAGTAGAGGGATTCCCTTATCTTCTGGATCAATACGCAAAACATTTTTGGGTCTATTCAAAGCCTTAAGACCACCTCTTGCAATAGTATTAGCAATCTCACTGTGGGAAGGTGTGCAGCCCATCCTTTCTCTGACTTTGGTTTTATTTTTGATCGAAAATCTAGATGAACAGAGGAAAACACAACAAAGAATCAAACTCACTGTTTCATCCCAAACTGCAGACTGGATTGTTTCTCATGAGTTTTCCATCACAATTCCAGTTTGTTGTCACTTCTCGTTGTTTGCCTTGAAATCTCACGTGCTTACTGCCCAGGATGTGCTCTTGAAGCTGTGCACTGTTCCAGTGTACATTCCAATTCAGGTTTTCTTCTTCAATTGAAAAAAAAAGGAGTGTGAAAGCTCTGCTGGATTTACAGCTAATGGATTAAGAGGACTTGTGTGCCTCACTTCTATATTGACAGATGTCCACTACAAATAAGATTTTAAGCTCATTAGGATAAGCAGGCAGCAGCCAGTCAGCACCCATGTTGTATTTAGAAAGGTGGATTTTTTTTTTTTTTCTGCACTATATTGGGAGGCAAAAGGACTCGGTACCCGTCTCTCCTTTTTTCTGTTGTTACAACAATATAACATACAATTGAATGTAGAGATCCAAAGGAAGAGGCTGTATTTTAAAGCCTTTTTTGAAGGGAAACGATTTGAACAGGCATGTAAATTCCTAGAGACTCCTTAATGAAGAGAAAGGTGACCTTGACTAAGAACAGACCTGCTGGAGAGTACAAGACATGGAATCAAATGGGTTAGAGATGCTTGTTAGACTTGTGCCTTGAGGGTTTTCAAAATTTTCCCCTACTTGCAAGTGACAAGCTGTTTACTTTTTCATTCTAAGAATTCCCAATAAGATTTTTATTTCTTTTTCCTCAGATGATCATCCCTGGAAAATATTTTCTTTTTCCTGTTCTAGACAGCTTCCCAACCTGAACATCCAAACTTCACAATATTTAAGCTTTGCATATGTTGTTAAGATGGTATACGTATCTAGTGGATCTATACTGTAGAATTTCAGATTAAAATAAAAATTAAATGAAAATTCATTTTTTTCCTTCCCTTGGAAGTCTTGGAACAAAATTTTAAGTAATAAAAGTGACTTGCTTACCTTTATTTCTTTTTCATTGGCCATGGCTTAATTCTCTTAAATGCAAGACTTTATGGGTTAAAACTCTAAAAAAAAAAGCTAACAAATTAAAAATATAGACCCATTTCTGAGGGAAAAAAACCCCAACAGACCAAAAACCAAACCCCACCACCACCACAACAACAAAACAAGCAAAAAACCAAACAAACCCCAAAACACCAATCAATCAAACACCAAACAAACAAAAAACCAAGCAAACAAAACCTGTTTGAATCACTTCTGAGGTCAGGACAGAATAATACCACTCTGAAGGAGCAACTGAAAAAGTTAAAGTAGGAATTGGTTGAAGAAGAAGATCTTTATCTCTTCCAAGTATTTATTTATGAAGGGCAGTGTATGAATAAGTATGTTAATATCGACCCCCCCCCCCCAGTTTGCCTCCTCATTACTCAGACTGGCTTAAATGGATTTGTCTTTTAATTTCCAGATGTAGCTTTTCTACTGGAGGTGGACATTTCTCAGTGTCACAAAGGTTACAGACCACAGTGGCCAACTCTAACGCTGGTTAGAAACTCACAGCTTCTCTCTAGCAATGTGATTTCTAACTGTGTGGTAAGGGGTATCTTGTTCAATTCCCCAAAAACTTTGCATGTTGCCAAGCCTATAAAACATTCTCAGGCTTTAAAGAACTGCTTACTTGATTCGTTCCTTGGTGATAGACTGCAGTAGCTGAGCATCTGCATGGAATGTTGTGATTCTCTGTAGCTTTATTCTTAAAATCTTTTTTCTGTTCAACAGGGGCAGCAAAATTACCTCATTTTACAGAATGACAGTGATTCGTGGGAAAATTTTTAAAACTCTGTGTGCTTTCTCTAAAATTAACCTTTCTGGAATGCATACATTGTTCTTAATATAAATGATGGCATAGTCATTTCCCTCGGTGCTTTTCTGGAAAATGTTGGGTAATTACTTCTTGGATTTGCTTCTTGCAAGTCATGTAGCTCATGCACTGGATGCTTCTGCATCTCACCATTATGTGGTTTCTACACAATGGTCCAGGCTCTTTTTGTGTTCCCTCTTAGGCACGTATCTAATGGGCTCAAAGTGGAGAAATTGAGCAGATTTAGGCAGCTGCTTCATCCTACTGATCCTACTGGTCAGGATGCTATAGGCCACAACAAGTCAAGGAAAACACAGTAGATGAAGCAACTAGCCTTAATGCACCTCTTCTGTATACAGTGGGAGTTGAGGGACATCTTTATGTTGAAAGATATCTTTCAGCTTAATATTTGTGCTATAAAATCTCCTGTGACTTTTCTTCAAAAAGCAGGTCCAACCATTCCATTGTTCACACTGGGAATGTTGACAATTAACAGCAGTTAATTGAGCTGTTTACTGTACTTGGGAAGTTCTTTTTTTTCACTTATTTCTTTGATTGTACAGTCATGTTATTTTCATTTGTTTTGTTGGTTTTGGGTTGGTTGTTTTTTTCCTCCTAGTTATTTTCAGGCCATGTATTAACATTTTACAGAAAATATATGCATGGCTTAAAAAAGAATGCAAAATACCGGTTTATGATTATTTATTATGTACTCATTTCTTACTGTAAACATTAATATTAAACCAATATTTAGTTTGTTATTTATTATTAAATATAAGGGTCACAGAAAATGTGTTTTAACAGGGCATCTTTTGAATCTTAATTTTAATTACAGTTTCCATATTTATATACATATTTTATCTTCTGAGACAGAGCAGGATCTTTGACATTTCTTCCAACCACTTCTGAAACTGTATTTTCCTCATCTATATTCTTGTTACTAAGTAGTTATATATTGCTTTGCATGTCTGAGACACTTTAGAAATGCCCAAATGACTTACCTCATGATAAGGAAATGCTTTGGAATTCTTTGTCTCATGGTTGTGCACCAGAAGAGAAGACAAAACAGGTAAGTTAAGTAAAAACAGTGGTAGAAGAGAATATTGATGAGGAGAATAACAAGAAAATATTTTTGACTGTAAGGGGGTTAGATGAATTTTTGATCAGTAATTTATGATGACTATATGTGGATGTCTTTCCTGGTTCAGTTACTATATGTATTTTTATATTTGAATTATGTATATATGTATATATGAATAATGTATTTTTCTTTACAATGCTACTGTTTACAGAACATAAGTTGAGAAGGAAGCAGTTGGTCATGTTCAGGTAGATGCTTTAGTATACTTGGCAATGTGACTGGTTTTTATAAGTATCTCAGATTAACACAAAACTCTCTTTGAGGAACAGACCCTACGAAAGCACCAAAAATAACATAATTAAGGATTAAAGGAGGTCTTCCCTTGCATGTGGATTGTATGTAAATTGCCTTTGCCCTTCTTATCTGCTTTCTCCCTGCTGTTAAACTTAGGAGTATTCTCATTTGGAGGTAGTTGCCCAGTCACGTAACATTCCTTCAGGGAAGAACTTAAATGTTCAAACCATATCAGACATGGTGCAACAGATGATGTAAATCAAAGACTAATGTGAAAGTGGTACTATAAATACCCTAGAAGTGGCAACAAAAAGGCCTGAACCTGGATGGAGACGTGTGGTACTAAGACCTCAGAGGTGTTACCAATGCCATAACCACAGGACAGATTTTAGAGCCTTATGAAGGAAGAGTCTGTTGATCAAAAATGTATGAAATATCAGTGCGAAGCTAGTAACATAAAATTAATAATTATGGAAACAATGAAAAATTATAATGAGGGACTGCTTTTGAGAGGTTGGGAGCTTTAAAGGGGTAATATGCATAAATGCTCATGCCAGCTATTAAAAATTGAAGTTTTGTTGTTGTAGATGACTTCTGGGAAAACTGAATTTCTGCTCATTGAGGAATTATGAAGAGCTTGAGTGACAAAAACAACTTTACAGAGCTATTTTTTCATGAAAGAAACCTGTTTCTTCTTCTTTTTTATGATCAAATTGCATATAACCAGGGACATTCTCATACTGTCAGCTTGGATATCACTAAATAAATAAGAATCACAGAATCATAGAATGCTTTGGGTTGGAAGGGACCTTTAAAGGTCATCTAGTGCAAGACCCCTGCAGTGAGTAGGGACATCTTTAACTAGATTAGGTTGTTCAGAGCCCTGTCCAATCTAACCTGGGATGTTTCCAGGGATGGAACATCTACCAGCTCTCTGGGCAACGTGCTAGTGTTTTATTACCCTCAACACAAAAAAAAGAAAAAAAAAAAAAAAAAAAAAAAAAAAAAAAAAAAAAAAAAAAATATCTGCCTTCTATCCAGTCTAGATCTCCCCTCTTTTAGTTTAAAACCATTACCCCTTGTCCTGTCACGACAATCCCTGTTAAAAAGGCTGTCCCCATCTTTCTTATAGGCCTCCTTAAAGTATTGAAAGGCTGCAGTAAGGTATCACCAGAGCCTTCTCTTCTCCATGCTCAACAACTCCAGCTCTCTCAGCCTGTCCTCAAAGGAGAGGTGCTCCAGCTCTCTCATAATTTTTGTGGCCCTGCTTTGGACACACTCCAACAGGTTCATGCCCTACATGACATCTCTACAGTGTAGAGCTGACACTGTTCTGGGAGATGGAGTAGGTTCTCTCCTTTCTGTAATCACCAACAGAAATACTTACAAAGCTTCACCCTGTTTCCACTGTGGAGACCTACGGCGAAGAACGGGAGTATCATGGTTTGAAGGAAATCCATTTGCAAAGAATTAAATGAAACCAGTGAGTCTATACAGAGCCTTTATTAGTGGTGATGATGCAAGGGAAAGACAAAATTCATTTGATTCTGGGTGAAGGATATACTTTTCAGAACTGGCTGTCTGAAGCTCAACTCATGCTGTCTCATTTTTATAGTTTTTAAAATTTTATTTCTAACTTCTAAGTAAATTCATTTAAACTGATTGCATGAGACAATTGACATGAACTCAATGCTTTCAAAAACCCATATTGCAAAACCAGCCTTTTTTTTTTAATAAAAAAACCCCACACGAACAACAAAACCAACAGCAACAAGACAAGAAAAAATAAACCACAACAAAACCAGTTGTTGAAAACAGGTAGAAAACTAGTTTTCTCCTCCAGCAAAAATACATTAGAAAGGAATTAACAGAGGAAGAAATAGAAATGGAAAATTAAGAGAGTCATTTTGGAGGGTCTCCCTGTAAAGGGCTGTTGGTGCACTCAGATGATCCAAAGGAGTCAAAAGAAATTGTATGACCACTTAAGGCCAGAAGTAGTTTTGTGAGATCTATTTACACTTGTCTGTTATTTTTGGAATGTGTATTCTGGTCACATAGTCCTAGTTTCTCTTTGCTAAGAAATCATGGGTATTTAAAAGCTTGCTATCTGTCAAAACTTATACATTCACTTCTGGTTTCAGTGATTAAGACAGTGACTGCCGAAAGGTAAGAGTTAGGACCAAGAATTGCACGAAACAGCATAAAGCTTTAAGTATAGATTTTCAGAGTTATGCAAAGCTAAAAAATCAAGAGGGAATTAAAAACATTCCTCCTGGCTTCCTCTTGTAGAGTGTCTCAAACCACAATGGCTCAGGGGGGACCTTATCACTTTGTACAACTACCTGAAAGGAGGTTGTAGTGAGGTGGCCATTGGTCTCTTCTCCTAAGACAAGAGGAAACAGCCAGGTAAGGTTTAGGTTGCACCAGGTAAGGTTTAGGTTGGACATTAGGAAAATCTTCACAAAAAGGGTTGTTAAGCAGTGGAACAGGCTGCCCAGGGAGGTGATGAAGTCACTATCCCTTGAGGTATTTACAAGATGCATATCTGAAGTGCTGAGGGATGTTTTTTAATGATGGGATTGGCAGTGTTAAGTTAATGGTTGGACTTGATGATCTTAAAGGTCTTTTCCAACCAAAACAATTCTGTATTTCTATGTTTATGATTCTATGTGTGCACTGATAGCTGTAGGGAACCATGCCAAACCCACAGGTAGACAGGAGCATGGCACTGTTGCCTGGCAGTATAGTGTTCTGGAAGCAGCCATCCTGTTGTGAGGTCTGATGCAGGTGTGTGGAGCAGGCATTTACTCTGGAGAGAGGATGATGATCTTTCACTGCCTTGGCACTAATGAGAAAGGAGCTGAGCGGCTCCTGATGAAGTGGTAAGCTGGAGGCTATGGATCCAGAAGCAGTGGATGTGGTCTGAGCTGCTGGGATTTGGCACACCTAGTAGAAACTGGAAAGGGCAGTTTACATGTTGGGAAGCTGGCTGATGCTTGGAGGATGAAGAGTGGCATGTCCCTCAGGAAATAAGGGGCAGGGATGGAAAGACTGACAAGGACTGGTAGCCTTTTTTGTAGGAGAGAAATGTCCTGACTGAGTGGATACATGGTCTCCTTGTTTCACATTCAACTCCAAGGGTAGCTCCTGGAGTATTCACTGTCTTTTGAACCTGTGTGCTGTACCGAAGCTGTACTGGAAGTGGTACCTAAGTGTGTTCACTTTCAGAACCTCTCTTCTGCCCTAATCCTCTCTCTAGTGCAGTTCTACTCGAAGCTGCAATGTGTTCCAAAGCCATTTTAAATGATCCCTTTCCTCTGACATGTAAATTTATGAAGAACTGGTTAGTAATGCCCTATTTCTGCCCAATGGAGAAACAAGATGTGAAATAATATTTTAGTTAAAACAGGCTTGTTGCTCTCAACCATTGTTTCCCTATCTTCCTCCCAAGGTGGTCAGAGCTGCTGCAGCCCATTGTTTGGAGTTCCCCAGGTGCTTAGTAACTTTGCTGCCCGTGGCAGCACTGAATGAGTCAGACAGGATAGGCTGAACAGACTTTTATTTAGACTCCTATCCTGGCATGTTAAGAGTTGCTGAAAAAGTTATTCTGAAAAGGTACAGAATGAGGTTTAAACATTTGGGGGGAAAAAAAAAAAAAAAAATCCATTCCGTCACAGGGCCCAGGTGTGGAAGTCAGGACAGGCAGGGTATTTGTCAAGCAATGGTGTCCAGTCTCAGGAAGTCACAGGATTCACTCTGAGATAAAAAGCTTGGGGTTTTGCCTTTACTACTCCAACCAGAAGGATGTTCTAGAACCTGAGATGATTTGCTGGGTGCTTGCTTTCATTTTCTAGCATAAAAGTATTCACACAGTTTTATCCTCATATTCAACATTACCTTTGAATTCATACACCATTTTCCATGGTTCATGGCAGATGGCAACCATACCCTCTGTCTCAGCTTTCATTCTGCTACATTAAACAAGACATGCTCTGGTAACCTCCTAAAATAGACTGTTCTTTTCCTTGACTCTGCTAGCAAATCATCTCTGGACATGCTAGATTAGCTGCCTCTCACTGAAGAAGGCTGGCAGAACTGAGTGCAATTTCCCAAGGAGATGGCAGATCCTGCTGGCATGAACGCTTTCCTGCCACAACTCTTCAATTACGCATCCTAAGGTAAGTGCTTACTTTTTACACCATTGCATCATATAGATAATGATGCTTTTCATGTAGCTGTTGACCACAATCACATCTTTCTCTTCCTCAGTCACTTCCAAATGATGATCCTGTACATCAATCTTATTCGTTCATTTCTTTTTAAGAGCAATTCTATTATTATTTTTTTTTTTTGTCTCACCACTTTGATGGGTTTTTTTCCTGCCAAAATCATTAAAGGAAAATATGAAACAAAGATTAGTTCCAAGAATAATACGTCAGGTTGTCACTGGTAACCCACCTCAGCCCAGTACTTTCCACTCAAGTCTACTCAACACTGTTTCCCCATTGGTTTGCACTTTACCTCCACTGAAGTTCTTCTAAATTCTAGTCCTCCAGAATTGTTACTAATTTCCATTTCAGGCACTTTACTGAAGTCTGTTATTCAGTGTCAGCCATGAAACATAGCTGGCCTGCATTTTCCTGGAAGTATGGAACATTTCTAAGAAATGGAAGAATTATTTTAGCTTTTGTCTGGCCATCTGGTGTATCATGTTTACTATCACAACTGATCTGAGAGCACTCACAGCTTTTGGCTTTTCCCGTACTTCACTTGAGGCAATTTCCACTTGTCATTCCCATTATTTGTCTTGCCTTCCTCCCCAGTTAGTATTATCACTGAAAAAACAAACCAAACCAAAAAATACCACAAAACAAAAAACCCCACAAAACCCAACCAAAAAACCTCCAAAACCCAAAAACCTGATTATGAATATCAGTTCATTTTTATTTAATAGAGACCACACTGAGCATAAAAATATAGAAAGACTTTGAGTTTTCAACCAGGTCAAATACCCCTCAGGTAGCATGGGCTCAAACCATAGGAAAATGGGTTTATCACTGCATGGGTTTCTTAGAGATTACCAATCTTTGGAATTAGATCCTTATTAGGTTTATAGCACTGGATAAGCACCCCCTGAAAATCCACCTTGGAAGCTGATAATTTCATTCCTTCAATTGGTTACTAAAATAACTGAGAAGTCCAAATTCCTGAGTTCTGTACTTGTGTACCAATGATTAGTTGTGACCCTAAGCATGTCCCTTTACACAGCTGTTGGTGCACAATTTTATGGCATTATGCATTCATGAGTACTTGGCATCTGAAATCCCCAGTTAAGATAATGTCAACAGCTCTCTTCACTCCTATCTTCCTCTCCTGCTGATATCTCCTATCCCTCGTTTTCTTCAGTTGTGTGAGCAGTGAGGAACATTGGGATTATCTCCTTGCTCATCCACAGACCAAAGCTGCCTGATCTGCAGTTCTCTGGCCATTAATTTTTGAGCACTGGTCAGGGCTGTCAGTGCTATGGTACAAGTGTTGTGTGACTGTGGGCAGGTGCAGGGGATTGAGCTTCCTGATACTGTTGCCCTGGCTGGTTTCCAGTCCTGTCCCCACCCAGGACCAATGCAGGCTAGCAGACACCTTGGGCAAAAATGCATCTTCAGCCTGTGTTTAAGGCAGGTGTGCTTAGAAATGTCTCCTGTGATCACAGGGGGCTGGGGCAAGCTGCCTTTGTGTTTTCTTTTAGGAAAACCTGGGCATTAGGCAGTAATGTGCATTTGCAGCCCAGGAGGCAAATCATACCCAGGACTGTATTAAAAGAAGTGGGGCCAGTGGGTGATTCTCTTCCTCTACTCCACTCTGGTGATACCTCACCTGGAGTCCTGTGTCTACTTTTGGAGTCCGCAGCAGAAGACAGACATAAACCTGTTGGAATGGGTCCAGAGAAGGACCACAAAAACATCGCTGGGCTGGAACACGTTTGCTATGACAGCAGACAGAGAGTTGGGTTGTTCAGCCTGGAGAAGAGAAGGCTCTGGGGAGACCTTACTGTGGCCTTTCAGTATTGAAAGGGGGCCTATGAGAAAGATGGGGAAGATCTTTTTAATGGGGCCTGTTGAGATCTGTAGTGTTTTTTAAACTGAAAGTGGGGAGGTTCAGAATGCATATAAGGAAGAAATTTTATATAATGAGTGCAGTGAAAACACTGGTACAGGTTGCCCAGAGAGGTGGTTGTTGCTCCATCCCTGGAAACGTTCAAGGTCAGGTGGTCGGGGCTCTAAGCCTCCTGATCTAGTTGACTCTTTCCCTGGTCCCTGCAGGGTGGGCTGCACTAGGTGACCGATAAATGTCTCTTTTGTGGCTCCATGAAGCGCACGGTCTGAACAGCAGCACCGGGAACTTCGCCCCAGCAACACCGCCTAGTCCCGAACCCCCTGTCACCTTAGCGCGGCCTGCTTGATAACTGCTCTGGAATCTCCTGACTCGTCCCGGCCCACGGGTCGGGCGGAGGCGCCGCCCGGGCACCTCCGATCGCCACCTTCGCCTGCAGCGCCAGGACAGGCCCGCACCAGCCGGGGCCCGGCGGGAGGCGGGGCGGGCGGTGCCCGTCGCCGATAGGCCGGTGGGCGGGCAGGGGCTGCGCTGGGGCGGGGCGGGCGCGGGCTCGGAGCCTCCGCTCGGCTCCCTCAGCTGCGGGCGGGCGTGGGAGGTTCTGATGCTCGCCCGGTTGTGCCCCTCCCCGCAGAAAGCAGGTAGGGGCTTGGGGGGGGGCAGCCGCGCCTCCGCACCTCCTGCAGAGGAGTGGGGCGGGGACCCTCGGCCTTCCAGGGCTCTTCCGGCCGTGCGGGGTGGGGGTGGTGGCGGCGGCGGCAGCAGCAGCAGCAGCGCGGGCCGCAGTTCCTTGCAATGCAGCGATCCACCCCCTTCGCCCCCCCGCTATCTCGTGGTCCGGCCGCCGGGCCGGGGGCTGCGTGGAGCAGGGCGGCAAGGCGGGAGCACCGCGTGGGGAATATGGAGGTGGGAGGTGCAGCGGCCTCTCAGGGCGGCCGCGGCTCGGTGCGGCGTTGGTGCTCGCCCCAGCCCCCTGAGGCGGCGGCTGCCGCTGTAGGGACCTCACCTCAGCCTGGCTCCTGGGGGGTTCACTCAGATAAGCGCCCTGAGGTGGCGGCTGAGCAGTACCTGGCTTTCTGCTGGGGCAGGTGACGCGGGAAGCTTTGAACGAGCAGAGCCAAGCTGGAGAGCTCTTGAAACCGGAACCCTCTTAAACTTCCAGCTTCTCAAAACACAAGCGCTGTTTTGCAAGAGGGCCCCGCTCACCAGTTGAAAAACCAGTCTTGTGTGTCCCTACATACCTGCCACATGTCCGCCACTCCCGCTTTACATTGTACGGAGCAAGCAGGTAGTGTATGTGCAAGAGTCTTTTTCTCTGAACTTAATTTTTCTTCTTGAGCCCATATAAGCACACGATAAGTGGTCCATTATACATGGTTATTGTCAAAAAAAAGTATCACATTTGTGAGAAATTCTGCTCTGAAAGCCCTAGTGAGATTGTATTTCATGACTTGCTGTGCTTTAGCATTTGCAAGATTTTTTTTTTATATCACTGGTAGGAAAACTTTTGTGTTTGTGCTTTAACACAAATTGCAAATTACAAAATCTGGAGTATGGGAAAAAGTTGGATCCTGTCTTCTTTTCTTATATGCAGAGGGTACCAGGCACTTTTCTGTAATGTATGCATATTGGGAAACCTGTAGTTGCTCTTCAGTCTCACCAGCCTAAATGTGTGTACATCTGATGACTCGTTCAAGTTTGGTTTTTTGTTTTTTTGGGTCCCCCCCCCCCCCCAAATGATATTTCTGGCTTCCATTTTAAGCTTTAATTCAGAAGGATGTATGGCTGGCAAATAGTAAGTATGACACTGCTGGGATAAACTGCACTTGGTGGCAGTTTGGCAATGGGGTGAACAGGAAAGTTCTGTCCCTTCTTTCACAGAATCTCTCTGTTTCTTCCTCTTTGTCTAAACTCACCAATGTAGGGAAATCATTGCTCTTCTTGAAGATCTTCTGTTCCGTTTCACTAGGACTTCCCACCCAAGTCTGTATGCCTTGGATATTAATACCTCGGACAGTTGCATGTTTGCACAGAAGTTGTTACGAGGACAATGTCTGTTTGTCTTTTCCCTTTCTTTGAAATAATTTTCAACCTTTTGCTTTCCTTTTGTCTTTCCAGATCTGATGAGCGTGTGATGTTAGCTGGGTGTGATGTTCTTATACCTGCACTATCAATCCGGGGGTAGTGATGAGTGCAGAACTTCTTGTAGTTGCAGAACCGTGTATAATACGGTTCAGTACCATGTCATGACATGATGATCTATTTCTAGGTCCAAATTAAACTCCCACAGTGTAAGGATGTGCATGCTTAGTGGCAAACACGTGAAGCCATTCTTTATGGCGTGGGATCGATGCATGTATTGTGTCACTTGGATGTTCATGTCACCTACCCAACAGTGTGGGTTGTTTCCCTGTCAGCTCTGCTTTGGTAGTTTGTATGCTGAATTCTTTTTCACTCGTGTGACAAGACTGTATTCTCCCCTCTGGCCCCTTGGAGTAAAAGATGGCCTGAATATTTTCAGACACAAAGATTCTATTCTGTTTAGTCTGCTTTTCTGTATGCAATAAGTGGTCCTTTTTTTTTCTATTAATTTTTAAATGCCTGTGTTGATTCCTAGTTCCAGCAACTTTTGTCATCGTACTTTACAAATCTCACCTCATCCTGTCACCATCTGCTCAGTCAGGTCTGGCTACTTTTCATTGTGTTGTTTTTTTTTTTTTTTCCCCTACTGGCACCACCACTATGTGAAAAGCTTATAATTGCTTTCCTGTCTTTTTCTAACTTAACAGCTTCATCTATTGGTTCTATACTGCAGATTATGTGTTCCTTCCTTTGTGCACTTCCTGAGAGGGTCTGATGTTGCTACCTGTGAAAAACTGTTGTGGATTCATGTGTTTTACAAAGCTTAGTTTTGTTTTGTTTTGCCATAGCTTCTGATCAAATATCAGATGGTAGGCAGTTTATTTCACTGTTGCCCTACAAAAGAGATTTAATTAGTAACATGCAACCTGGGAGACTTTCTAGGTCATCATGTAAGAAAGCCGTTGTCTTGTTTATGATGGCTGTAAAGCCATTTTATAAACACTGACTTTTCCTTACCGGATAAAAATACTAATTGAAATAATTAGTGATATTTTTGGCCTTGATGAATCAAATCTAAGAATGCTTAAGCCAATGCAATTTGATAATGCTGTGGGAAGAAATAGTCCTGCTCTTCCCAGTGGCCTCCTGATCTTCCCTTGGTGCTGGTGCACACATTTGTACAGCTGCGTAAGACTGAGGAAGCAAGCTAGTTGGAGAAAAATGAGTTTTTGTCATGTGGACCTCTTTTCCAAGTTGAGGATGAGGTGAACTGTACATGGTGTGCAACAGGAGGAGTTTTTAATTTATGTACTTCAAGATTAGCATCTATAATCCCCTGCTAAAATGCCTTTTATGTTAGAATGTAGATTATGTGAAGTTCCCAAATAGTATGACAGACATCTTTGGGGAAATGTTAGAATAAATCTATTTATCTAGCTTGTTGTGTGTAGGATACAAACCACAAAATAAGACTCAGAACCAGACTTTTTTTTTTAATTTTTCCTGTTTACTCATGTATAGATTAAACATAATAAACCCAAACATACCTTGAAGCTTCATGAATTCTTTCTGTCAAGCAAACTGGCTAAACAAATTTCTGAGTAAAGAGCACTGTATAGCAATCTCCAGAATAAATATTTAGGTTGTTTAGTAGAAATGCTGCTTTTACCCTGAGTATTTAACTGTGAAAATTCAAGATTCAAAATCTCTTTTTTTTCAGCTGAGAGAGGTGGTCTCCACTGGCACAATAATGCCTGTTTCTATTAAGAATAATCTTTTTCATTTTGTTACTGAATTTTCCCGAGTAGCTGGCTTGCAAGTGGTAGCCAGCTCTCTCTGATTTTAGCATGTGAACTGTAGCTGGAACCTAAGTTGGCCTGGTTGTTAGAAAATGTCACTGTAACCCTGTACGGCTGTTTAATCTTTCTTCTCTCTCCCAGGTTGTTCTAAGGCCTGGAAAGTTGACTGGAAGCAATACCAGAGTGGAGGTTACAGCACTGTGGTAAGTGTGCTATTTTAAAACATAGAGGGGAGAATCTGGGAAAGGAGCTGATAGGGAATCATGAGTCCAGGAGTGAATCACTCTGTTGAATTGTCTGCAGCTCTGCGTGGGAAGATTAAAGTGCTGAGAATTTTAAAAGAGGAGAAGGTGGTAGCTTATAGCACATTCTTGCTCACGGTGAAGGAAAGGAATATACATGCAGAATATGAGGACAGGTACTTGATGCTTCATGTATTTCTACAGCTGTAAATTAAATGCTAATCCATTCATCATCACCATGTGGTTGCTAATTATAGAATTACTATTTTTATTGCTGCTCCAGTGGAAAACTGTGGAGAAATAGCATGTTTTATATGAATAACATACAAGCTTATTGATTAAGTCAAAGCTAGAAGTTGATACTTGCTTTTACTAATTAACTTTATTAGTTTGCAATAATGTAATGGTAGTAATAGTTTATGTTCGCAAGAAGTAAAGATTTTAGTCAGATTGCACATTATATTGTACTATGACAGAACTAATCAAAAGTATTTTTAATAAGGTGGGTTGTTATTTATTTTTTTTCCCCTCCTAAAGTGGCTTTGTAGAAGATGACCATAGAGGATGTCCCACAACCTTCATTAGAAGGGGAGTCTCTCATTGAAAGAGAACGGTTCTTATTCCCAAACTCTGAAACATCTGTGACTTTTTCTGTTGCTGCAGCACCAATGCCTTTGGACTGTGGTATGTATTTTTTACAGAATATTTGTGATCAGCAGAGTATAAATTTGAATAATAAATTTTGAGAAAAGTTATCAACTATTTTAATTAATTCTTTTTTAAAAAAGTTTGCTGTTTGTTAAATGATTTTTTTTAAAAGGAAATGAAAGATAAACAAATGCTTTCTCTGTTTTTCTTATTGCATACATTTTAAATTATGATATCTTTTCCTCTTTACTGTATCTTCTGTGTGTGTGTGATCAGATGCTTGTCATTTTTTTACATTTCAATGTAGAACTGGCTATTGTGTTAAAATGTAGAACTGTGGTAATTAAATGTAGTTAAGAATCTAAATCACATTTTAAAACTCCAGCATTGATGCTTTTTCTTGTTCTTTCAGTCTGTAAAAACTAGACTATAAGGGGATATTTCTGCTGGAAGTGTAGATGTTTGTGGGGATAAGGTCTGTGAAATGAATGTTAGAAAACCATAGCAAGTATTGGTGATCAGCTTTTGAAATAATATTGAATTGTCTTCACACATATAAATATTTTAAACAGGATATATAATATATATTAAAATGTCACTGTAGGATCTTTGTAGCTATCCTCTGTGATATTGCAAGGCATTGTTATTGTAGATTTTAATTGTATCTATATACCTTAAAAATTGCTACCTCCACAGTTGAGCACTGTAATCAATGCATGGGAAAAACAGGTGGAGAAAGTAACATTTTAAAGTATCTAGATACCACTGTCATCCTTTCATGGAACTTTTAGTTTTAACAGATTTTGTGTAACACTTCATTGGTTTGCAAACATTACAGCTGACACTTGTTAAGCACTGATGATGGTTGTTGTTAGTACTTCATAAGTACTAATAATAGGGAGGAAGTTCTTTACTATGAGAGTGGTGGAGCACTGGAACAGGTTGCCCAGGGAGGTGGTTGAGGCCCCATGCCTGGAGACATTCAAGGTGAGGCTTGAGAAGCTCTGAGCAACCTGCTCTAGCTGAGGATATCCCTGCTCTCAGCAGGGGGGTTGGACTAGATGATCTTTAGAGGTCCCTTCCAATCCAGACATTCCTATGTTTCATGGATTCTCAGTTTTTTACTTTAGCATGCTGACTGTAACAGTCTATTGGAGTTGATTTCTGATGTATAATTTGGTTCAGGTTTGTAGCTAGAAATCTTCCCGGTAGAGTAAGTAGTGCATGTTGTGTAAGATCATTAATCTTGTTGGCTAGTTGTCTATTTCATATCTTTCAGCAACAGATCAACTGTGGTTTATGCAGAAGCTAAGTATTGGTAGTTAAATCAGTATATCTGTGTCAGTGGATGGACATAGATAAGCACAGTTTGTGTAGTGCTGGGAGATAAGGGGGTTGTGTTTTGTTTTTTTTTTTTAAGGCCAAGTACAAATAAAAAAGAATGCTAAATGTCAGTGAAGTTATCCTCCTTTTTTGTTCTCATTGAATCAAAGCAATGGGATTAGAGGAGCTCTGGGTACCCAGGAAGTGAGCTCTGTATGTATTTTTATCTGTTAATCCAATCTAGAAGTGTGGTAGGCTCTTTTTAAGGTAGGGTTATGATTCAGCCATGATATGATTTCATATCACGTCATACACGCAGATGGCTGATGTTTTATTTTACTTAACTTGTATGTCCATAGTGAGAGCCTCTGCAACTGATGCAGGCTGACACTGTGCATTTATTGGAAACCTTTTTAAAAGGCAGCTCTGGGATAGCTGCAGTGAGGGTAAAAGTTCAGAGTTTTCCATGATTCAGTCATTTGCTGATGACAGTACATTCTGCTTCCATTTCCTCTCCTAGTAGACCTTGCTATGCAGGTTCTTCCATATAATTTTTCAGAGCTGGAATAAATTCTACAAATTTAAAACACAGTATG
This sequence comes from Megaceryle torquata, assembly GCA_024611175.1. Taxonomy (NCBI): domain Eukaryota; kingdom Metazoa; phylum Chordata; class Aves; order Coraciiformes; family Cerylidae; genus Megaceryle; species Megaceryle torquata. The sequence goes on along the minus strand of JANIJG010024073.1, from coordinate 155,157 downwards.
TGTATGTACATGTACACAGATACACCTGTAAGTACCACAGATATCATACTTTCATAAGAAGGTGGGTTTTGCACCTATACTTTGGGTTACCTAAAGCAAAACCTTAAAAATATTTTTTTTTTCAGATCTTGTTTTGGTGGCTTAATTTTTAAAGATACTTGTTACCTGCAGCTGCCACCATCTAGGATCGATACATTCATGAAATATCTGAAAATAATGGAGGCCATAGAATGCCTTCCTGAATTGTGCATGTGTTTATCTTTTGGTATAGTTTATGTAAATTGTGGTGAAAGAAGAAGGAAAAGACATGTTTTGTAGCATATGGAGAAATCATGTATGCATTTAATCATCGAGAGATCAAGAGGATTGTCTGTGCTTGGGAACAGCTTAGAATCAGCAGTCTTTGGCTAGCTTGAAGCAAAAGCAAACCCTTATTAGCATAATTACTGCACGTCTCTGTTAGTCCTTGCCTAAGCTTAAAATCAGTCTTGTGGTACCATTGCATTAGTTGCTGATTCAAAGCATTTTCAGACATATAAACAAGAACTTAGTATTAAAGGAAAAAAAGACTAGATATTAAAGAAAATTTCCTAAATTAGTTCAACGTTGTTTTTTTTTTAGCGTGATTAGTAGTGAAGTGACTTTGCTATTTTTTGCCTCTGAGTGAAAAACTAGATGCATGTTAAAACTTACAATTGTTCCTGTTTCTGAACAGAGTTTTCCTTCTTTGATCCCAATGATGCCGCATGCCAAGAAATACTTTTCAACCCCAAAACATCTGTTTCTGAATTGTTTGCTATCTTAAGGCAGTGGGTTCCACAGGTCCAGCAGAACATTGATATTATTGGGAATGAGGTGAGGTATAAATGAAGACCCTTGAATGCTTTCAGTGTTAAAAGAAATATTATGTTGACAACAAATAAAACCAGCTCGTTCAGGAGAACTAATCATAAATGCAGATGCAGTTTCTGCCTTTTAACCAGCAGTCACTGATTAGTGCCTTGTATTCCACTTTATCAGCTGTCATTTGGAATGTGAAAGATGATGGATAAAAAATCTGTACATTTGAATAGATATTAGAAACAATGTTTCTTCTCAAATCAGTTACTTAGAGACCCTTCACCTTGGTGTTTCAGTTTCCTACTTAGCAGTAATGATAAACTCTAATTTATGAAGTTACTGTGAGGCCTGACCTTATGGGCAATGTTTCCAAGGCACAAAATGACTTAGAAACTGAAATCTCTTAGCAACCTCCAATAGGCTACTTTTAGAAGACACCTTGTTTCTAGTAATTCCATCCTACTTGCTTCTTTTTCTTGTTTTGGATTACAGTGTTTTTTTTGAAGAGAGATGGGGAAGTATAGTAAAGATTCTTCCTACTGTAGCATAACTGGGGGCTTTGTTTGGGGCAGGGAGGAGGATTGGTAAAGAGATCTGAGAACGATGGGAGAGACTTCATAAATAATGTCCCTTCTTATTGTTCTGTTAAGCAGTTAAGTTTTCAGAATGTGAAATATATGTTAGAAGTAATAACATAAAGAAGCTTTAAAATCTGTAAACAGTGAAGATTAATGATACTCATATAATACTATTTATTACATTTGTGCATGTTTCTCAATCCTGCAGTTACAGCCTGTTCTGCCAGGCTTCTTTATTATCAGCCATTGAAATGAATCCAAGATCAATGTATCTGAAATAATGTACTAAATAACAGTGATGTCAGAGATCTGCCAGAGCTAAAATGTGTGCGTTTTCCACCTGTCTCTCAGATCATTAAAAGGGGTTGCAATGTGAATGACAGAGATGGACTGACTGATATGACACTCCTGCATTACACTTGCAAATCAGGAGCTCATGGTATTGGTGAGTAAAAAAAATCCAAAACAACCACCTAATGAATTCAGAAAAACTAATCCTGTTGACTATTACAGATTTTTTTCTTGCAGTAGAATTTTTTTTTTTTTGGTAGTGTTTGGTTTTGGTTCTTCTAGTGGCCATCAGAAAGGAAGATAGAGAACAGTTATGCTGTACTAGCTGTGGCAGTTGGGAATGTGTTGACTTAGTGGTATAGATACTGCAAACAATAGTACCAATTTAAAGGTATATTTAATGTAGCAAATGCTGTTTCAGCCTGAGGTGCAAACTGCAAACTAAATTATCAACTGTTTTTTTACATCAGGGGAACTGTAACATTTAAGTGACTGGCTGTTCTTTCACCCTGATCATGTCAGAAGGAAACTATAATATTTTTTATCATTATTATGACCATAAGTACTAGAAATATGATCGTATTTAACTCTATTTGAACACCCCTAATATCTTTTCTGTGTTCTGCTACATTTTTGTTGTCCTGAACGCAGTTCTCCTCTGTGTGAATTTGAACTATGTTTCTGAGTGAGACCTGGCATAGGTTAGCTTTTCTGGTGATGGCAGATCTTTTAATGTAAACTTCAGCATTTTGGAGTATGTTTTATTTTCTTTAACAGATACTGAAATCCCTGACTTTGATGGGTGACATTACCTGTTTATCTCTGATTTAAATAATAATGTTCTTATAGTAGAGATTTCAAACTTACATGATAAAAGGCAAAGATTTCTGCATCCTAATCCTAAAAAGAAAGACATAGTAGCTGTTCTGCTCTGAGCTTTAAGGATTTAACTTGCACTATGTGTTACATGTAAGCATGTGCATAATTTTTGAGGTAAAATAAATCTCTCATGCGTGTTTTTTACAAAATTTGCCATGCAGGCGATGTTGAAACCGCTGTAAAATTTGCAAAGCAGCTTATTGATTTGGGTGCTGATAGCAGTTTACGCAGCCGCTGGACAAATATGAATGCCTTGCATTATGCTGCCTACTTTGATGTTCCAGAACTTATCAGTTTAATTTTGAAAAATGCAAAGCCTAAAGGTAGGTGTTACTATTTATGTTGTCTGTATTTTGTTACTCTGTTGACCCTAAGCTGGTGTGTAGTGGTCTTGTAAGTGTGGGGTTTGTTTATCCATTATACATAAATAATTTCTGATCTCTTATTCTTTTAGTCAGCCTCATAGATTCATTTTTCTCTTAAGCTTTTTTTTTTGCTTTTTTTTTTTTTTTTGTTTTCTTGCTTGTTTTTTTTTTTTTTTATTTTTTTTTTTTTTTTTTTTTTTTTTTTTTTTTTTTTTTTTTTTTTGTGATTTAATACACTGATTCCATTGCTGGGTTTTAACTTCAAGCTTTGTACAAGATGCTAAAGAAGTATCTAATAGAACAGAAAACAATCAGGTTAATTCTAAGTTGTTGAGGACTTAACGAATGTATGCAGAAAACCAAATATGTACCTATTCTGGTAAATTCTTAAGAGTTTTAAGATTCTTTAAACATTGAGAAGTATGGATGAAATGCTGGGAGAAGGGTAAAATACAAGTGGGAATTTGGCAATGGCATGTGGCAACCTGGTGAATAAAGCAACTTGTGACACCTCATTTTTCCCACTTCTCGACTATCTAGGTCATGTATAAGGAACGGTTTAACTTTAGTGTTTGACATAAATAGGTAATACCTTTTGGAATGAAAATATGAATGATTGGCAATTGGAGCCCTATTTATACTAATGCAAGTGGAAATATAGAAATGGTTCTGAACCATAACCATTTGTTCCTAATTTGATCAGGATGTTAAAGTCAGTAAGCAATTTTAATACTAAAATTGTACAAACATTAATTTGTTTCACAGAATATCTTTCTGATTGTGCCATCTTGCAAAATTAGTGGCCTTTTTTAGCTAGTTGTAGTGAAAGACTCTTGTCTCAAAATTCTGAAAAGTTGATAGGTTTTTTGGAATACACAGGGCTCACCACATCTTGAATCATCATGGAAGTAATTGTTAAACAGCATCATTGGTATGATGTGCTTAAGATGTAGCAAATGTGGGTTGGTAGCAAAAGACCAAATGAAACTGCACGGTAGTTAAATCCACGTCGCATTTCAATAGTCCAGTCTTCATAATTTGCATCAACAGATTAGGTCTTCCTTCAGACCTACAGAAAGGGTGGGAATTTCCTCACATTTCCAAGGAAACCACTCTAGTCAAATGCCTTGGCAGTTGACAGCTCTTGGATAAATAGGTGATATTGTGTGTTTATTTCTTTTTAATCTCAGAAAATGTATAAAATTTGTCCTGTGACATGTCTTCCTAGGAGTGGTGGAGGGAACTGGGGTTGTTTAGTCTGGAGAAAAGGAGGCTCAGAGGAGACCTTATTGCTTTCTACAACTACCTGAAAGGAGGTTGTAGTGAGGTGGGGCTTGGTCTCTTCTCCCATGCCATAAGTGATAGGACAAGAGTAAATGGCCTCAGGTTGTGCTAGGGGAAGTTTAGACTGGATATTAGGAAAAATTTCTTCACCAAAAGGGTTGTCTAGCCCTGGAACTGGCTCCAGGGGAATCATCATCCCTGGAGGGATTAAAAGTTGTATAGATGTGGCAGTTAGTGATGTGGTTTAGTGGTGACCTGGCAGTGCTGGGTTAATGGTTGGACTTGATGATCTTAAAGGTCTCTTCCAAGCAGAATGATAATGTGAAAACAATGGGTGTTTTGAATTAATAGAAAGAATAATCTTCTCTCCATGCTTCATCAGGCAGTTTGCAGTGAAGGGAGGATGTACATAGAAAAATATGCCTTGGATGGGTCTGTATTGAACTAGAGAGAAAAAGTGGTTGCTAATATATAAATAACTTTTCAAGTGTGGTGTACTGACTCTGAGACACTCATTGTGAAACAGGCAATACCATGGATGTTTCCTTTTGAATTGCTGCTAAACTATTTCCTTTATGATGTTCTGCAGTTAAATTCTTGATATGGATTTACTTCTCTAATTGTTAGAACAGAGGGCTGGTTTGATATTAGATTTTTAGAGCTTTTAAATATAAAAATTTAGAGGCTTAAGAAGTGGGAAAATGTGGTGCCACTAGACAATGGCTGTAACCTGCATGTGTTGCTAATGACAAATCATTGCTGCATATTAATTTCCCTTAGGTAGTTTGGAGATTTTTCCTGGGTAACATTTGATATATATGTGTTTCTTTATGTCACCTCTACTATGTCACCTCAGACCTAGAAAAAGCTGTTAGAAAACAACGTTTAAAAGCTCCAAGCATGAGACTTGCAAGTCTGAGGAAGTCACACTAGTTTTAATTAAAAAAAAAAAATAAAAAATTCTATGCATTAGTTACTACTTAAAGCAGGAGTACATGCAACTGTTACTGCCACAGTAGCTGACATAACTGATCAGTATTTCTGCATTTGACTCCAATGTGTGACTATTAAGTAATGATTATTAACTTGATTATTAGCTTTTTAAATGCAGGTTTCAATATTTGTATACAACTACACACTGGGAGAAAATACCTTGGTGTTTTGACAATTGATATATAAAAGGTACATCTCCATACATCGCTGTCATTACGATTGTATCATGTGAATGTAGTCTTTTTTTTTTCACATGTGCCAGTTGCATTTAAAATAGCTGAGTTTATATTCCTATTAGTGCAATTGTAAAACTGTTAACTTTTAATTTCAGATTTGTTGTTTTTGATATTTATAAAATTCAGAGTCAATCTTTATTACTATGTATAAAGTTGACACATAAATATTTATAGATCTTCTAGAGAAGTTGATGTTTTATTTGCTCCCAAAATACTAGTTTAGTATAACTCTACAAGGATGTTGATACAGATGGGATATACATTGTTTATCATATTGTGAGAAGGGCTAGTGGTCATTGGGACAGAGACTGATAATGGAAAATAGTAGGAGACTGTATGCTCCTGAGATGGAAAGTTTTATTGTTCCTCACCAGTATTTCAAATTGGAATGTTACTGCTGATACTGGTTGGCTTTTGGTTTGTGTATTAAACCAGATGGCATTTTTAATTAACAGTCATATTCGTAATTGACTCATACTGACACCCTTCTTGTATAGGTTAGGAGAGGAACCAAAGCCTAAATAGACATTAAAATTCCAATATTCTAAACCACTGGTAACTTCATGACAGATTGAGAGATACATGGGGAACAACTGATAGAAATATCTATAATGCTAAACCTCTTCTAGTCAAATGCAGCTATCAGTGCAAGACCCTTCAGAGTGCAATTCTTTCAAAACAAAGACATTATAAAAATCCCTAGGTCTTGCTTTATTCTTGGCTATTTGAATTAAATCACTGTAAAGCAGAGGTATAATCAGAATTCCCTTGCCTACCTGCTCACGAAGGAAACCAACGGTTTGAAGATGAATCTCCTTGTAACACTTGACACCTTGAAGCAATAAAATAGAAATATTTCTGAAACATTAATTTACATGCAAACCTCAAGTTACTAACTTGTTAATCTTAGCACAGTAGATTGGGCATCCTGAATAGCAACAATTTTGCAGTTAAGTCATCAGTACTATAAAATGAATGAAAGTAAATGCTCATTTTCTACATTGGTTCGTGGTATGAATAAACAGATGCAGATACAGTTGATACTTTATGTAGAATTACTTCTCATATGCACTTTATACAGATACACCATTATTTATGTACTAATGTTAGTATAAAATGTAAAAATTAATGTTCTCTCAAGGAATTTATAGGGTGAAATGTTTATGTAACATACTTATAACCTCATATGTGATGTTTAATTCCAGATGTGGATGCCACCTGTAGTGATTTTGATTTTGGAACAGCTTTGCATATTGCTGCATTTAACCTATGTACAGGAGCTGTCAAGTGCTTGCTGGAACATGGAGCAAATCCTGCCTTTATGGTAAGGTGTTAGGTTGTAGATTCATCAAAAGATACAAAAAAATATCTGGAAAAACTGAACGGTCTGTCCAGGATTTTGGTTAGCTAAGAATGTCTTACACGGCATGATAATGCCTCAGAAAAATAACTTAAAACTTTGTAGTGGATGATTTTGTATGCTTTGTCATACTTGTGTGTTGAAGTTTGTGGTTTTGTGTCATAGTCTAGATTGTTCATTCAAATAGATTTCCAGATTTGTTGCTCGACCTTTCATTTGTTAATACACATAACAGTTTATCTTGCAACAGTTGCCATGGCAATGGTGGATCTTTTTGGAAACACGGGAGTGCAGTCTGTGACCTCTAGAAAGGCAGTGTATTGCTTAGCAGTAAACTTAGTCTTAGCATAAGTAACTGATAATGAAGAAATGTTAATGGCTTTGCTCGCTAGCCAAGTAACAGGCATGAGTTAGTGTAAAAGTCCTGTTGCATTTGTCTAGCCCCAGTCTTGGCTTTTGATTTGGGCTTTTGTGTTGTTTTGTTTGTTTAGTTTTGTTGGTTTTTTTTGTTGTGTTTGGGTTGTTTTTTTTTTAGCATAGACAGTACCTCTGTTCTCCATTTTCAAATTCAGTTGCTTTTTAATGAGAAAAAATTGTTTACTCAAAAGTCATTATTTTATGCATCACAGATGGTATGAAATCTCCTGGAACTTCATAGTTCATACAATTCTTAGTGATGTTCTGTCTAGATCTCTTTAAAAATGCTGTTTTATTTTGCCTCTTTATTTAGCATGCTTGTATGTGTTTCAAATCCTATGGCAGCTATATGTTTGAGTCTGTTTTCCTAGGGAATGCTGCTTTATAGTTGCACAAGCATTCTTAGCTGGCAAAAGGTGTCTCTGCCCTTGACAAAAGCAATCCTTTGCCCCTGTGTCCACTTTTGTCTTCTTGCTTTTGTTCAGCCCTCTACCTTGTGTTGACACACAGATTTTCAGGGCACCTGATGGGTTGAATTGTGGGACTGATGTGACTGAAACAATTGCTAACGTGCTGACCAAAAACCCCAAACAAACTCCCTGCTCTACCTTTACCCAGCTATAAGCTATTTTTAAGGTACTGTGACTTGGGGCTGACTTTTTACTTAAAGAATGACTATAGTTTTTTTGATGGAAGGTTGGCACTTAATTCTTCCAACCCACCATAAAGTCCTGACTGGAGACAGTGTGTAGAGTTTGCTTTTATGAGGACAGCAGAGTGTAAATGCTCAGTAAGGACTGTAGTTTTCTAGGGTTGAGATGGGAAGATTTATAGGGAGCTCAGGGAATGCCTTTGCTGAAGAAAACGTAGGTGGAACTTGCCTGATGGCCCAGCAGTGCACTTGTTGTCTGGCCAGCTGGCCTAGAGTTCTGGCTAACTCTTGGCGAGCTGGTGCTCCAGCAACTGGCCTAGGGTGAGTGCCACATGGGACATGTGGAAAAATCACAGTCACTGCTCTCTGGAAATGAGAAGTGTTTCGAAAGGATGCTCTCCTTAATTCATCCATGGAGTAGTCTAAATAAATCTAAATAAATCTAAACAGATATGCTCAATTATTTATGTGAGATAGCAACTTTTTGTATTCTATATGTGCAACATATATTAATTAAATTCTATCTTATATTTGGAATAAGCCTTACCAAGGAGTAAACTATACACTGTGTAAAGACAAATTCTCTGGGAGTTGTTAGCTTTACTGTATTAGCATTATAGACCAGAATTCTTGCTTTCCTAGAATCTGTGTTCAGGTACAGAGATATATAGAGGTGTGGCTTTTTCATTTGTTCTGAGCCCTAATAATGTTCTTAAGATTAAAAATTTTGTTAACTTAGCATTTTAGCCTTTACAGTGTCTTTTTTTCTAGTTTATCTATTTAAGCATATCTTGGTACCCTTATTTGAAAATGTGAATGTTGTTATAGTTGTTGGTATTCTAGGAAAAATATCTAATTAAGAGGATAAAAAAACTTCATAAACTGCTATGGTTTTGCCTCACCAGGTTTCTCTTGTCACAACATTAAATCCTGTGCTATGTTATGTTTCTACAGAATGACAAAGGGCAGATTCCAGCAGATGTGGTTCCTGATCCGGTAGATATGCCACTAGAAATGGCAGATGCAGCAGCCAGTGCAAAAGAAATCAAGCAGATATTGCTGGATGCAGTGCCTCTCTCATGTGACATCTCAAAAGCCATGATTCCAAACTATGATCATGTCACAGGCAAGGCCATGCTTTTATCACTCGGCCTGAAACTGGGAGATCGTGTTGTTATTGCAGGACAGAAGGTATGATCAGCAACCTGATATTACCCTCATAATTTCTGGACAATTTACCCATGCATTCACAGACATATCTCAAATCTGAGCGTCTAAAATACTTACCTGAAGGTATGAACTCTGGATGGCAGTAAGGATCTGGGCTGAGAAAGCAGTAAGCTGAACAGTTACATGTTAAGTCCCTCCTATGAAAAGCTGTTTTGACAGGCAGGGTCTGCAAACAACTTTTTAACAATCTCCTGGAGTACATCAGCACGGTTCAGCTTTTATTAACATTTTTGGTGTCACATCAAAATGATGGTCACGTTTACAGAGTACTTTGTGAGTTGCCCAGGTTTCAGCTACGAGTGTGCATTCCTGAATTACCCCTGACAGTTTCCAGAAGGTGGTGAAGGAATGATGCTTTAGCATGTAGTAACCCAGTTTCACTGGTGCAATGCAGCTGAAATCTTTGAAGCAGAGTTGTGCCAACAGGGTTGATATGTGACACTGTGAAGTTACAAGAAGGTAGATAAAAGCTGTTCACGTTTGAGCTGGACCAGTATTAAGAATCTACCTTGCTAGAAACATTTAAACAATGCATTTGAAAAATGTAGCATTGATATTGCAGTTAATATTCATACCTTTAATTTACTCTAATAGCAAGGGCTCTGAAAAGATTTAAGGGTGGTAGAACTCTTTTTAAAGATTTCAAAATATTTTTCTGGTAAATATTTTTTCTGGTAAATATTTTTCTGGCATTTGTGAGCACAATTTTATGTTTGAGTAGCTTTCCCCTTAATTTTTCTAGTATAACTTCAGATTTGTAATTGTCACAACTGAAGTGCTCTAAAAGTGAACTCTACTGAGAGTGCAAAGCAGCTTCCATTCTGTATTTTCATTCAGTGTATTCCTTGAATTAGGTCAGGAAAAGTGAAGGAATCACTAGCTATGCAGCAGGCATTTTAACTGAAGTATGTACAGGAAGCTGCTTCTTGTTCAAAGACAGTAAGAAGATCTTGGAGGCTTCTTTTACAGAAAGCCATTGCACATTGAAAGCAACTGCGAGTTAATGGAGGCTTTATAGCAAGAAAGAAGAAATTAGAAGAAATGAGTCCTCTAGTATATCTTTCCTCCAAGCTAGGCATGTAGAATTGTTCGTACTGTAATGTACTTACCATGTGTGGATAAAGATTCACAGAAATTGATTATGCTGTTGCAGTGTTTTGTAAGAAGTTGTTGGAAGTAGTTTTTTCTGCTGCCAAAGGCCAGCAGGGGCTTTCCAGATGATTTTTTTTTTTAAGGGAGCCAAAGCTGTCATACAGCAGGTGGGACGAGGAACGTGATTGTGCTTTTTGGTCTTCTTTTCCACCTCTGCTTCCCTCCCTTTCTCCCTTTGTGTGTGAGGAGCTGCTCTTTACTCCCACATCGTTTTGCACCCTTGTTCTCCATTTGTCTGAATGGAGATGATGATCTTAGCCCAGTCTTCCCCTTGATACTTCTAAATGTGTGCAGGGTGGAGCAGAAGTGAGAACAGGATGATGAAAATGGTGCCTAATTCTTTACCTCCTTTTGGATACATTCTCATTTCCGGAATGTGGAAGCCTGGACGAGGGCACTGGAACAGCAGTGTTTTTACAGGCAGTGTTTATGGATTCCTGTTCTCTTTCCTGCTTCTGCAGTCTCCTCATACATCAACTTCAATGAAGCTTGAAAGCCAAATGCAGTAGGTGCCAGAGGGAAAATGGTTTCCTTTCTTGATTCCTGCTGCACCTGTCATTCTAGTTGTCTTACAGGATAGGAAGCTGTGTAAGCAGTTGTTTATGTGTAGGTGATTTGGAGTCCACCAGCTTTACCAGATCCTGCTGTGCTAGATTATATGTTATCTGAATGGGCACTCAGTGAAACATGAGTACAGGAAAACCAGTAGCTGGGAGAAAACTCTTTTTTCTTCAGTTCCTGCTGTGTTTCTCATGTGCGAGATGTCCTCTGCTCCTTGCTGGTGAGAGTCCTAGGGCCTGTTCAAAAGGGGAGTCTCAATTTTGCCATCTCCACCTCCAGGTTAAGATGCCTGTGAGTCTCTGCTCAGGGCACTCCCTTTGGCTGGTGCCTGGAGAACGGAGGAATCTGTTAAGCTGCTTGGACAAGCTTCCTCTGGCTAGATTAGTGTCACGTACCTGCCTATAACAATCAATTTTAAAGGAGATCTTGAGAGTAAAAGGATAACAGGCTCTGAGTCACATTTACTTCTTCAGGGAACATTAAGAAAGAGTAGCTGGAAGGTTTTATAGTAAAGAAAAACAAATGGTTTCTGTCTGTATACTCTCTGAGGGCTGGATTAGACAGTGAAGTCATAGTAAAATACGAACTAATAGTATTAAGGTCACATGAGATAATGAAAACTCAGCAACTGAAAGATCAAAGGTTTTTGTTACTAAGACTAATTTAAAAAGCAAATATAAAAATTAATTTAAATCACTGTTAAATGCATCTCTGTTAGTTATTCCTCCCCTGTTTGGTTGAAGTGTGTATGCTTATAATGGATGTTTGTGGAGACTGAGGTCCATTAGCAAGACTGGTCTGTCTTGATATTCTTTATATACTTGATATACTTACCTGTTCAGAGTATATAGTATAGTATACATTGAAACAACAACAACACCACATTTAAAACATTTGCTGGCTTTTAAAATTTTGTTTAAACATAAGGAGAGAATAAAAGGCTTATGAATATTTTCCAAATAAAAAGTGTGCTATGAAGTTTACTCTTTAACCCTTGCAACATATATATATATAAATACTTAGATACTTAAATATATATATTTATACACACAGAGATATAGAATGTTTTATCTAGCATTTCCACACTCTTCAGTTCAGCAAGATATCTAGCTGTGATTTTTGGAACTATTGTTGCAGAAGACAGTGAAAGTAGAACTTCTCATTAGGCATATTCTCCTGTACCTTGCTGACTTCTATTGCCCATTGGTGCTTACTGTCTAATTCTTGTCTGTTATGGGATCTCTCAATAGCCATGGCTTCTGTTTAATACAAAATGTACACAGAAGCACCAAGACGTTCTGGAAAATGCATTGGCTGGCATTGAAAGATAGGAATGTCAGTAATGGGGGGAGATTGTTATATTTGTATTTCCCTGTTCTGATCGGAAGCTTGGAGATGACTTATTTCCTTTGTAATCTAAACTACGTTCTTGTAAACAATACTAGCTTAACAAAGTTATTCTGTGTTGATGCTTTCTGCTTTAGGTTGGTACTTTAAGATTTTGTGGCACAACAGAATTTGCCAGTGGCCAGTGGGCTGGCATTGAACTGGATGAACCAGAAGGAAAGAACAATGGAAGTGTTGGAAAGGTCCAGTACTTCGAGTGCGCACCAAAACGCGGTATAACATTTGATTTTTTTTTTTCCAGTATTTTTTTTTTTTAAACTTGAATTTTAAAAAAAGTATTGGAAGGTATGAATCTTTGGCAGAATAGAAAAAAAAAAAAAAACCAAAAACCAAAACCAAAAAACCCACAAAACCCAAACTAATTCTATTGCTTTTCTTTGAGCTTTTTGTTTGCTTTATTCATTCTTTTAACTGTTTCCAGTGTTTAGGCTGCAGCTGTCTGCAAAACCATTGAAAAAAAACCAAACCAAAACAAACCCCAAAGCCAGTCAAAATTTCTGGTTATTTTCTTGAATCTGAGAGATAATAATCTTTCCTGTTTCTCCAGCTATAGTGTGAAAGCTATTTGTTTGTGTTCTAACAATAATGGCCATGTTCTTTACCTGCTTTGTCTTCCTTTTTAAGAGATTCATGCTTGTAGTTGTTCCTGAGTTTCAGCTTGAGGTGTTTTGATTGACATTTCATGAACACTCTCAGTATACAAAGTCTTGTGTTTTGTAACAGTGGAGGCTGACTGTTACCATTAGAACAAAAAGAAGATTCTAATCAATACTTTTATTGAGTGGAATTAGACTGCTCAAGCCTTTTGGTTTCACTGTTCATTTGTGCTGCTCCTTCCTACCCTACAAGTGCTTTGATGCACATATAATTTTCTCTCCAGGTATCTTTGCACCTCTCTCTAAAATAAGCAAGGCTTCTGATCAGAAAAAAAGCTCTGTGCGAAGTTCTTCCGTGCGGTCTTCACCTCTGGTCAAATCCAAGAAAATAGATGTGACACACATAACTTCCAAAGTGAATTCTGGTGAGTCTTTCCTTGTTGAGACAGAATAGAAAGGTACTATTCTTCATGAATTAGCACCAGTCCTGTAACTCTCAATGTTAAATACTTGTTTGGAATTAGTTAATCACTTGGGGTGAGAAGGTGATATTTATTAATGATGTGTTCTCAGTCTTAAAAAGTTCAGTGGCCTATAAACTGATACTGTAAGGATGCTGTGTGTAGCTGTTTAGTGGTTATAGTGATCTGATGTACTATGACAGCTTATTGTCTTTATATACTCTATAAAAACAATGTTCTTCATCACAACATTTATTCTTGAGCCATCAAAGTAATTTCTGATTGACTGTGGTTCCAGTTAGAAGTCTAAACTTAATGTGATTCCATTTACTAAGTTATTCCTGGGTAACTTGAAACATCTTGCTGAAATCAGTAAAAATCTAGAAACTAATCTATCTACACTTTTATGTATAGAAATTAAAGAAATCTAATTTGTTTTCTGGTAAAATGATCAAGGAACTATTTAACTAATTGTGGTTTATTTGCTAATTAAGTTATCTGGGTAAAACCAGTGGCAAATTAGAAGAGAAAGGATGTCTTTATAATACAGCCTTGATCTACTGATTGTTGTTACAAGCTCAGTCCCTGGCTATGGTTTAGCTTCTTAGTAGTTTACTCAGATTACTTAATCCTTCTGTGTAAACTCCCTCCTCATGAAGTAAGAATGATATATCTTTTCTGTTCAGGTGAAGTCTTTTTAGAGTCCAAGGTGTTTGGAGTACAGACACAGTGCCCACCATGCATAGTTTGGCTGGCTATGTAATAATGTAATAAAATATATTACATTTTGGATGACTTACATAACTTTTCGCTACATAGATTGAGGGGGAAGTAGTCTTTATGTGTATTTACCTTTAGCACAAGATCTAAGTGAATTATAAATGGACATCTTGCATAAAAAGCTTCTCAGAATAATCGGTCAGGAGTATAGCTTAGGAGCAGATCTAAGATGACTATTTCTGTTAAATATTTTTCAGCATCTGATTGAGTTTGCTGTGAACTGTTTGTAACTCATTAAGCTATAATGAAAAGGACCATTTCCTTTGTCACAGATGACGTGTTCCAGGCAGTTTACTCAGAAACTGCCTTTTCTGTCACAAAGGTGAATTTGAGTCTTTGTAAATTTTAAACATTTGAGACTTTGCTTTAGGTAAAAATCGGAGTGAGTTATGCATCATCTGCCCAGCAGAGCTCACATCCACTAACAGTAATCTGGAAGCTGTCGTTTGTAAGATGTTCTTGCGTGGAAAGGTCCATTAGAATTACTGTGCTCAGCTGATTCACTGGCTGGAGTGGGAGGACAAGGCTGCAGAGGCAGAACTTTGTTTTGCAGTATTTACGTGCATCACCATCACATGTCTTTCCTTTAAACTTTATTCTTTCAATACACTGGTTTGTAATGATCCAAGAAAAATTAATAATATATATAAATATAATATAATATAAAATTTTTCTAGATATGGTCATAAGCTGCAAAGTAAAATATGCTGATAGTACTGCATTAAGATTTTAAAATTCGATTTGTTCCTGCTGGATATGAATAATCCATCAGATTGGTGATAATAGGTCTTTCCCAGGGTTTCAGGAAAAAAGGTTACTGTGATCAAATGGAGAAATGTGTTATCAGTCACAAACAGTAGTTTTTTTGATCTGATGCCTTAATGTCTAAACCGTACTATTTTGGAGGATACAGCACATTTGCAAACTAGTTCAGTCCCTGTAGTTGAATTAAGCTGAGAGATGAGGTTCAATAAAAAAGCTGTGATTTTATTCATTTATTTATTTATTTTAATGGCAGGGAGGGGATGAATCATAGATAAGGTTGCTCTTCATTGAGTTATGGCAGGAAACTGTCAGAAAAGTAACATGACTGTTCACAGATTACAATTTAGGTAGCAATACTAATTCATATGTCTCACATCATTGCTTCTCTAGAGTTAGGCTCTTAAAAATTGTCTGGCATACTTCATTATTTGTAGACGAAATGAAGAAGTGGTCTCAAATCTCTTTCTTCAAACTTTTATGTATAATCTTTAGTGCAGAAATTGTGAAATCAATACTAGTGAATAGTATACTTTAAGTACTATAGAAGTGAATGTGTATATAATAGATGTTATAGAACACATGTAAATGTTTGAAAGATTTAAGTGAAACTCCTTCAGTATAAACATTAGTATTTTGCAGAAAACTTCTACATTATTTGGCAAGACAGTTTGGAATGGTTTAATATGTCAAGGCATTTAATATCTGTTTAATATCAAAACAATTCTGCAGTTTCTTTAACCCATTTATCAAGAGTCTAAGGAATTGTACAGTTCTACCTGTTTTATCCATGTATCCACGAATCTGAAAACCTGACAAATGGTTTTTGTGCATGACTTTCCTGTAAAATTATTGTTCATTGTTAGGATATGTATATTTAATTGTATATATTCTTTTTCTAGGCCTAAATATGGTAAAAAAAGACAGTGCTTCTGAAACCAACTTTATGACTGCTAACAGGGGAAAAACTGTACCTGCAAAAGATGGTAACTATATATTTTTTTTTTAATTATTGTTTTTGTAATGTATTGAGGAAAAAAAAAATGGGTAAAGCAGAGGAAGTATTATTGCTGCCTTACCTCTGTAAAAGTCCTGTATCTACACTACAGAAAACAGTTGCTATGTGTCTCTGTGTTCAAGTCGCAGACAGGCTGTACACATTGAATTTACTGGGACCAAGAGTAGTTTGGCTGGCATTCTATGTTGGTTTGATAACAGCTTCTGCCCAAATACATGGACAAGAATATAGACAAGCCCTTAAAGCTGAAAGCTGTCTCTTAGCAAATGATCTTCCAGCAGATCTGCAGAATTACCTTCTTAGATTTCTGAGGGAGAGCTTTTGCCCTGTATCATTACTGCTTAGATTTTACTGAAGAACTGTGTACATATTCTGTTGGAATTTTTATCCTCTCCTATATATCTGTATGTTCAAGCTTGTAGAATAAAACACCATCATCTAACAGCACTTAAGAGTCTTGGCATTGTATCATGGAAGACTAATAATAACAAGCTTCAAATATGAAAAATGAAACTAGCTTTTAAAAATTCCTTTCACATAGGAATCGTTCTCTGCAATTATCTAGTTTCAGAATTGGATAATGACTTCTACTGCATCAGTGTTTTGTTTGCTGATCTTTAAACATAAAGAGAACTCTCTTTCAGGGTTGCAAACTAAAAATAGTGTTGCCTTTGAAGTTTTATCTGTAAAATCATACTATAGGTGTTGGTAAAAGCAGTATTTCTTTTAAATAATTTGAAATGTGAATTTGAATATACCTTCTTTTGAAGGAAAGTATCTTTTTATATCCTTCATCAGTGAACAGTTGTGAGGAAGAGACTTGGGGAAGAGGCTAGTATAAGTTATTTAAGCACCATCCTGTGTGATACCTTTTCAGAAGCAAGGTAAAAAACTTGTGTAGGCAGAGGTTTCCAACTTTTTATTTATGGAGGGCGCATAATGGCTTGGTCTGCAGGTTCTGGTCACACAATGAAAATGGTTGGCAGTAGAGTATCTCAGTTTGATGGATAAAATATGATATCCACAATTAATAGGACTCCAAAGGCTCTGCAGGCTGTGAGTGATGTGGAGTGAGGCCTCCTTTTGGGACTTAGTGGTTTAGATGATACTGCTGTAAGGCAGGTGCAAAACCTTTTGGGAAAATCCAACATCGCTTAGAAAGTTGTTGGCAGTGGTTCTTTGTCATATAAGAAGACTGTTTCAGCTTAAAGTTTGTGCTAAGTATGTTTCTTTTTTTGTTCTTTTTGTTTGTTTGTTTTGTTTTGTGTTTTTTGTTTGTTTGGGGTTTTTTTTGTTTTGTTTTGGAGTTTTTTGGGTTGTGGGGTTTGGTTTTTTTTTAATCCCCAAACCCTTGACAAATTGGAAAAAAGGCCTGGGGTGGGGATACAAAGGACAAGTACAAAGTTCTGTAGTGGGGCTGAAACAGCCAACTATATAAATACACCCTGTGAATGACATGCCTGATAATAGTTTGTAAAAAAAGACCTAGGGATATTTAATGTTACAAAGTAAACGAGAGCTGTTTACGACATACTGTTGCAAAGGGGAACCCTACTGAGATGTATAAAAATGAATGTCAGCCATGAGATACACAGTGACCTGGATGTTTTACATGGCACAGGTAAAGTCTCAGCTAAAACACTGCACCTAGTTTTAGACACTGCATTTCAAAAAAAGATGTGAGTCAACTGGAGAGAATTCAGACAAGATGCCACAATAACTGGAGGTATAAAACACGACATAGGAGAAAAGACTGTTGGAATTTGTCATTGTGTGATTAAAACCACAGATGATTAAAGGGATAAACAAGGAATTGTTCAAATACAAGGAACAGTATAAGTAATTCTTCATATGTAAAAATAGTAAGAAATCTTGAGCTAAAACTCTGTTAATTTAGGTTTTATATTAGGGGAAAAAAAAGACCCCCAAAACAGTAACAGTAGAGATAACTATGTGGTGAAATACATTGCTGAGGAAGTCCCGAGATCTCCCTGATGGGAGGCTTTCAAGAAAAAGTCAAACACTCAGCTGTCAGGAGAGATCTAACAAATACTTATTTTGCCTGATGGAAGAGGACCTGCTCTTGTCCCACCCCATGATTTCCCCCAAAATGCTTCTCAAGGGCTGGTTTAATTTCAGTAGGTTTTGTTGTGCTCGTGTAGAAGTGTAAGGTGGTCTGACAGCGGTCTCCAGTGAATCCATCACCGAGTTGGGTTCTAAACATGGATTTGTAGTATGTGTTTGCAAATGCACACGTACATCTATACCTTGGACTTGGAAGTTTGCCTGATTGGTCACCATTTATTTGGTAATTTGCATTTTGTTCATTGTAGTGTAGTTGCAGCCAGTATCTCAGTCTTTAGATTTCTGTCCCCAGATACCTAAGCTTTTGCTTTGACCTGCATTTGCCTTTCTGCATTTCCTTTACTGTTTTGCCCAGCTGGAGGATTTAATTAGATTGAAGGTGCTAACCCTGTGTGTCAGTGTCAAGGTACTTTGTGAAAACCAATGGATTAAGCCTCTCACAACTCTGGGAAGTTTGATAAGCAGTATTATCTTAATTTTTTCACATTGGGAGACTGAGGCATAGACAGGTATTGCTGTGCCCTGCCTCATTTTTGGTAGAAAGGGGTAGGAGAGGGGAGAACTGAGGGGAGGAAGGAGGAATGCTAAACATAAGTCTTATCAGACAGTTTAGACACCAGGGTTTGCAAATGGAGATAAAAGTGATTTATTTCCCATCCTTACTTTATAGTACAGATTTTAATATTAATACAGTATGTAATGGAATATAGTAGGCTTTAATCCAGACAATAATTCACTCGCATAATATCACCTTCCTTCCCCTTCTCATCAAATCTTTAATAGGCTGGATGCTGAAAGTGTGATGATATGATCTCTTATTACTCAGGCTCCCACATTTTAATAAATATGCTTGTGACACTTTAGAAGAACTTTGATAGAGTAATAAAGAAGGGGGTTTTGGAGACCTCTTCCAGCACTCAGCTATTACCTTATTCCTAAGGCAGGGTCAGATGCACCTGTGTAATTCCTGACAGGTATTTGTGTAAATGCTGCTTTAATAACTGCCTAATTTTCTCTCTCAACTTTGTATTCTGCCCACGATGGAGAACAGCTAACTTCCTCCTTACAGAAACTCTCCCTTTTGCTGAATCTGTCCTTCACCAAATATGACTTCTGAAGGACTATTTCCATTTATGCATTTTAGGTTTTCCTGGGTACAGCAGCTCTTCCTCTTCTACTACCTCTTTGGAAGGGAAACAGAGTTACTCCAAGAAGCGGAACTCAACTAGCAGCAATAAAAAGCCAGTGACTAGAGTGTCTTCTGCCTCATCTAAAATCAGTGCTGGTATGGTCTGTTTTTATTGAGGTGTATTTTCACAGGTGGGATGTTACTGCTGTACAGACTACCTACATAGAACTTCTTGGGTTGTTTCAGAATCTGAGATCATTCAAGGAACTCACTTGGGAAGTAGTTTAACCATAAACTTAACTCTTCTTAGAAGAGTTTTAGAACATCGTCAGGAGGAAAAGTTCTTATTGTTGGTCACTCTACCTCTCCCCTGCAGAGAAAAGGCTGTAGTCCACGGTCTTCATCCCGAAACAAGTTAATTCTCTATCTTTGTGTTAAAGGTACACTGTTACAGATAGCTACTCTCTCTACCAGTCAGTTGGCTCACTATTGAAGACTTCCTTAAATTTTAAAGATAGAATTCCACTAATTCCAGATCTTGTTCTTCTGTTGAACAGGGTTGTACAGCTCTTCTCCAGCTACAAGGAAAAATCCTTTTGATGAAGGAGGAATTCAGGTTGGAGACAGAGTATTGGTGGTAGGACAGAGAACAGGCACTGTTAGATTTTGTGGGCCGACGAAATTTGCACCAGGTATTTGCAGTAATCCTTGTATATGTTGTAGAATCAGTATGGAGTATCTTATGTGTGAGCACATGAACATTAAGGCAACTCCATCATTTTCCTCACTCCATCCATCCAAAAAAAAAAAAAAAGTATATTTACTGGTTTGTTTCAAAGTTCTTACTCTTGTCTATATTTCATTTAATATTGTTTACTTTAATGCAACTGCTGGAAAAAAATAACCATTTAAAATGTGATGCTTACTTGTCCACTAACACAGCTTAATTAGGTAAATATTTTGATGTTGAAATTGCAGGTATTGTAACAGAGCTTTCTGAAAATCTTCAGTTTAGTCTGCAGCGTGGTGTATAGTTTGAGATCACATGTCTTTGCTACTTATATTTTGTAGAAAGTCTTTGTGACACAGCTCATCTCTTGAAATACTGATACTCTTACCACATCATATAACTGTCATTCTCATCATCTTGGCACCTTTAACAGGGTAACTGTGAATATTTAAATCTTGACTAACAAACTTTTAGATGCCAGAATAGATGAAAAGTTGCAAGCATCTCAAAAACCCCAAACTCTCCTGCCATTTTCTCATCCTTCTCCCTTCCTTCCCCCTGCTAAAAAACCATGTTGCTGTGAAGCCAGGTGTTTTCAAATAGAAGTGAGCTGTGCTAAGTTCTGGAAACTAATTTATCTTTTTTGTAACCAAATTCTACATCCTTTATGTCCATGTCTATAGTAGTCTTATTGCAAGGGTAATGCAAAACCAGTTGGTAAGTACTGGTGTAAGTACCTGGTTTGAATGAGGTCCATTTGATTGATGCATAAGTGGCAATACTCTGTTTTGACACGTGGTGGCATCAATATTTAAAACAAATGTTACAATGACAGAATGCAAGATTTTAGTACAGCCTGTGGGCTTTTTTCATTCTTGCCCTACCCCAATTTAACTGGAGGCAGTCCTTGCTTAAGATACTGTGATTAACTGATTCTGCACTTCAGTGTGCTCGCTCTTACCTTCACCTTGCTGCTTACCAAGAAAACAAGGCAAAAAGGACTGGTTTTCCTAATACACTTTAACAACTGTAAAAATCAGATTGCTCTTTGACAGGGTGAGCCTCTTCTGTCTCCAACCTAAATGAGGGAATACATTTTTTTTGAGAACAATGTGGTATTGTAAGAAGCAAGGATGACAGATTTTCACCAGTTGCAAAATGAGTAATGTAACACATGTTTTTTAAGTATTTTAATACGTATCAAAGCTCAGGAAGTTACCCAAACTTTATTTCTTTTGCTGCAATGCAGGTCTTTAATTTCACAAACAGGAAGGGGGGAACTTCTGATGTCCTGAGCCCTTCTAATTCATAAACTGTCATTCCTGCATTTCTTGAGCTGATAATTAGAATTACCAATTTATCCAGTGCCTTAGTACCAAGTGACTTGAATTAAATTGTGAGCCTTTTGGGGATGGATAGCATAAGGACTGCTAATGGAGTATGAAATTTAGCACCTTTACATAATTAGCTCACATTTATCACAGGTTATGAGTGATAAAGCTTATTAACATCTTGATGCCTATTCTGTGTTCTGTATGAGATGATTTGCTGGCCAGTTCTGGTTCTTACACCCTTCTCTCAATACTGTACAGCCAGCCTTAAAATTTGTATTAATTATAACTTGCAAGATGGAGAGAAGGAATTAATATCAAAACTTTAATTTTACTGTTGATGATCTCAAATGAGGCATAAACTGTGTGATCAGAGGACTGAAGAGGGAAGCTTGAATCACCATTGCTCTTCTGTTTTGTCTCCTTTTTGTCCAATAGCCACTGTTTGGCTTTAGTATATATCAAGGATTTAACCTTTTCTATATTAATTAAAATGTCAAGAATTTTCCTGAAAGCTAATAAAAATACTGAGATGAGATACTTATTTATTCTGATATAAAGTTTTGCAGTTTCATCCATAGTTATTATTCCCTAGTTTCGAACTAGAAACTGATTTCCTTGATGTGGGTGAATGCCAACTGTGCCAACTGTACCAACTGTCTCACTGCAGAAAAAAACAGTGATGTTTTGTTCAAAATACCATAACCTCACTGTTTTGAAATGTAGGATTCTGGTGTGGAATTGAATTGGACAAGCCTCATGGGAAGAATGATGGTTCTGTGGGAGGCGTTCAGTACTTCAGTTGTCTTCCCAGATACGGTGTATTTGCACCACCATCCCGTGTACAGAGGTAAGCACTAAAGCTGTTTCTGTTGCTAAGCCCTTTGTTTCCCACTGGAAATGTATTGAGAAAGTTTTGCAGCCGATACGTAAGTAATAAATGTTTTCTTCTGATAATGGAAGTTTATAACTTCCATTAAAAATCCGGTGGGTTTTACATCAGCTCTTTGAAAGCAGTGTGTAAATTGGAAATGCAGCTCCCTGTGTTTCTCTTGCAACCACTTCAGGACCTTTCATACCAGGGCCTCTATTTCTGACAGAGCCTGTGTTCATTAAACCTCACTCTCATGACCTAGTCCTCATGAACTGAGCTAAATTTGGTTTTAAAAGGAAATTGCCCTTGGACATGACTGGAAATACTATTCTTAATCCAGTTAACTGCACAGAGGAACCAAAGCACCCACCGCTTTGTAGTCTCTTTGTTAGATTGAGGAAGAATATCTGAGGAATACTGTGCTCTTTCCTACTGTATTTACATTTTGCCACTCTGCCAGACATGTTCTTGCTTTTCTTGCCCTGAGTAGGCCAAGCTCGGGCAAACAAAGAACTTGCCTCAAAATTACCCATGCTCTCTTGCTGAGCAGAAGGCAAGTAACTTGAATAAACTAGGTTGCTCTGGGCACCTCTTACATACCAGCCTGACTACAGCTGCAATGTTAGTGTCTCTTGGGGTGGGTGGAGAAGGGAGGTTTGTTCAGAGTTGAGTTGAAATAACTTCGTTGTTGTGTTATTGCTTTTCAGACTAACAGGTTCTCTGGATTCTCTCACAGAGTCTTCGAGTAAAATAAATCGCACTTTTCCAGGTGGGAACGTAAGACGCTGTGATTTGGCTTAGGGAACACTACCAATCTACAAACAGAACCTAGCCCTCTACAACCACAAAGGCTTCTTCTCTGAAAGCACAATAGGTTTTCAAGGAACCCAAGTGCCAGCCAATAATTTGCCTGCAGAAGAAACTGTGGAGTACTGTGGTGTTATTTACCTTATACTGGCAGAAATAATGTCAGAATTAAGATTGTTGATACTCTCCCTTTATTACTGTATTGCATTCTAATCGGAGTTCACCGTAAGTTGAACCTGCTCCTTAATCTAAATTGAGATTGATGAAGGGATCAGTATTAGGAGGAGTCTACATAAAATGACTTAAACTTCTGAGACACATTTGAAGTAGCTATTTTTCTTTTTTCCTTACTAAGGTTTTTGTGAAAAGACTCCTTCAAATACAAAAAAAAAATTGTTAATTTCACTTACGTCCTCTGAATATTTGAATGTATTATAGACAGTTTCATGAGACATTACATCACTTATTTCCAAATCAGAGAGGAGAATGTGTGGCAAATGTAGTGGAAGCAGTATAAAAAAAAATCAAAGAATTAGAGTTCATAAAAGTTGTTTTGTTTTGTACACAGCTTATTACCTTTTCCACTTAGGTTTTAGACGCAGTCTAAGCACCACTTCTGCATCTTCGCAAAAGGAGATAAACAGAAGAAACTCCTTTGTTAGGTGAGTGTCTTGAGTTTAAAATGTTTGGGTGAGCTGGCTCTTAGCTCTACTGTTCCTCATTCAAAAGAAAATCTTTATGTATGTATAACATCTAGACCTTTACACATTTTTTTTTTTTAATTATTTTTTTTCCTTCCAAAATGGACCAGTAGTAGACCATGGGTGTCCAAGAGTAGAGTTTGTGGATTCAGGTGGTCATTAAAATTGTTTTCCACTTGTTCCTCACTGCATATGCTCCAAATTCTTGCATTTTCCCACAGCTGAGTGAAGTTTAGAGGGTCTTGTTAAAGGACTTCACTTTGTCCTTGTGATCCTGACTAATCCTTGCATGGTAAAAGCTGTTTTGGCTAAACTCTTTCAAGTCCCAGATAAAATGTTTTGTACTGCTTAATTTACTGATAGTATCACCTGTGGTAAGCACTGTAGCTCCTAGCATCAGAAAATTGATTTTTCCAAGCATTTCAGACTGCCATGTGTACTGGCCTGTTAATGCTGTTATAGGTTTTGCTGGTGACATGAGATCAAACAAATTTTTTTTTTTTTCAACTTCACTGAATTACAGTTTTGCCCTGCATGTTTTATAGAAGAAAAACCCACCCTTCTAGCCCCTCTGCTCCACCCCCTCTCTCTTTATTTTTTTTTTTTCCTAACTAGGTCTAGGAGCTCTGTGTTACGGCGCAGCTGGAGCAACACCGCTACAGGTAACACCGAGGGACCGGTGAAGCTGCATGAAGGCTCTCAGGTTCTGCTGACCAGCTCTAATGAAATGGGGACAATCAGGTACATTGGTCCTACAGACTTTGCACCAGGGATATGGCTGGGACTTGAACTCAGAAGTGCCAAGGGAAGGAATGATGGCTCTGTGGGGGAAAAGCGCTATTTCACCTGCAAGCTGAACCACGGTGTCTTAGTTCGACCCAGCAGAGTAACCTATCGTGGGATTAACGGGGCAAAACTTGTAGATGATATTTGCTGAGCAAAATGTGCTCACACTACGGGAAATGAGTATTTTAAAGCACATAAGAACTCCATCTAGAAGGCAAACTTATTTTGAAATTACTAAATCTGCATTTGTGTTTTACATATACAAGAATATATATGTATATGTGTGGATATATAATGTATATTTTAATATATATATAAAAAATAGAGAGATAAAAAAAGTTTAGTCACATTAAGAAGTACAACCACTATTCTGTTTCTCCTGCTGAAAAAGCCCTCGCCTGGGAAGGTTATTGCAAGAACATCTTAGGTTTGAGATGCTTCATTATTTGAATAACGTTCCAGTTAGAGAATGCAGAGAATGTATCTCCAGCATTCTCTAAAGTTGCTTTGTGATTTGTGCAGTATTTAAACAACTCTCCTCCCTGTAGTAATGAACTGATAATGCTTTGCACATCTGCTTTCGACAGAGGAGGTGGTTAATGAGTGACATTAGTCTGGGTACCAGGCCCTTTGTCAATTCCAATACCAGCTGCTAGCAATAAGAAAGCAAAAAGAGAAAAAGAACCTTTTTTCCAAGTAGTTATGAAGTATTTTTACAGTTTATCATTCATAACCCTCCTCTTCTCCCCTCCAGAATGCAAAAGGGCTGATAAATACAAGGATTTGGGGTTACCCTAGTGAACAGCAACAATTAAATAAAAGCCTTTAAAAAGCACAAATATGCTGCGTGTCAGGATGGATGGTAAAAAACACTTCTTGTTGAATGCATTTGTAAAAGGAGCTACATATAAGAAGCACTCTTGAAAATAATGCACTTTGCACTCTCCTGGAGAGCTTTCCCTCATTTTTAAAGACTTCTTTTGTTTGGTGTGCTGTGGGCTATGAGTATCAGTTTTGAAATGCAAACAAACCCCGAGTGGAGCTATACAGAATAACCTCATCATAAATATTAAGTCTGTATAATTACAGCATGGTAATTCCTGCCAGTGGTATGGATTATATACAGGGTTTTCAAGCAAGCTATTAACATAATTGGATGCATTTATGATGTGTTTCTTTTATGTTCCCTTCAGAAGCATTTCCAGTGTAAATTTCTTCCAGAGTCATTCATGAATTAAGGATAGTTTTAGATAAAGCATTGTAACACACCTCCATGTGTCATTACCTGTGTATCAGCCTTTTAAAACTAATATTTTGTCCATGTTTTAAACATATCGTGTATTTTAATTGCTCAGCTTATGTAAACATTATCTTATCAAGATGGTTTTGTGTTCCAGAACAGTCATTTTACTCTTAAATGATCTGCTTACCTACTTGAAGAAGTGACACTTTAAATTACATCATAATATCCTATTTTTAGGTGGAATTCTGCTGCTGTTACCTTCTTTTAAATATTGCTGTAGCTATGTTTCCTGAGCTGTATTTAAGATAATGCATATTGTATTCTAACTTATGGGAATTTTTAATTGAATATAAAAGCTGTAAATTTTGAATGTAAAAAAAAAAAAAAAGCTTTATATTTGATTATGCAGCTATTTGGTGATGTACTGAACTTCACTTTGCCCAGTATCTGCTTCTTGCTGGTATTAGTAAGTAAACCAAAACCCTGGTGAACAGTATGGCAAACAGAATTTTCATTGGCTTGTTACAGAATTACATCCTCACTTCTGTACAAAGGAGGGAGGCAGGATACAGTGTGGAACAGCAACTGTAGAATATAAAGCAGTTGGTTTTCATCTCTATCTTCTAGCCCTTGTGTACCCACACAACTGCCAATTGTCAAAGCATTTGTACAGCACAAGTCACCAGTTTGTCCCAGCCTTGTGCAGCTGGGGGGGCAGTTCAGTTTCTGCCATGAAACACTCGTTACCAGAAATGCTCTTTTTCCTGCCTGAGAAGTAGTGTGGGTATAAGTGCTTCAGCTGAGGGAGTTCTTCAGGAGGTACATAAGGGAGTAAGTGTGTGGGTAAGGCAGCAAGCTCAGGTGGCTTGTTACAGTCACACCATTTCTGTGTGGCATATCTTGCACAGATGAAGTAAGATGGGGGAACAACTGCTTTCCAAGTGTTTTCTGATGAACTGGTAATTTTTTTTTTCTCAAAGGGTCGCAGGTGGCACCTTCCCTAGTACTGTAGCTACAGCCTGTTCATCAGGGAGTGGCCAGGGCTAGCAAAGACTTCACTGAATTCTGGCTGAGGATGGGTAGAGAAGAATGCACAGATGATATTATCTGACCATTGCTGTAGTGTGCTTGCTCTTCAATTTCAGCTTCAGCTAGCTGCATGCTTCTCCTGAGAGTGGGGCAGTCTCTTTTCACTGTGATAGGACAGGGGCAATGGGGACAAACTGGAACACAAGAAGTTACACCTTAAAATAAGGAAAAAGGTCTTTTCATTGTGGGTGACAGAGTGCTAGACCAGGCTGCCCCGAAAGGTTGTGCAGTCTCCTTCTCTGGAGTCTTTCAGAACCTGCTTGGACATGACCTTGTGCAACCTGTTTTGGGCAAAACTGCTTTGGCAGGGCAGTTGGACTCGGATGATCCCCAGAGGTCCCGTCCAACCCCTACCATTCTGTGAAAGCTTGGGCTATCATTAGCTACTGCACTGCAGGTTAGAGGAGCAAGTCAGGGCTTTTATCAGTATGGAGCTGTTCTGATAGCACTGAAAATCTTCTGAGAGGAAGCAAGAAGCCCTGTAAATATATGGGATCTGAAACATCAATAAAGCAGTCTCACCAGTCCAGAAACTATTACTGATGGCTGTCTTCAAGTCGGTGATGTGATGGGATTTGTGCTTCCCTAAATCCAAGGTAAGGTGCCATAATCCTTTTCACCAACTCTTGCAGGAGGACACATTGTATCGTTAAAACCAACCAAACCAAAACAGAAAATAACTGTCAGTGCTAAGTTTGAAATTAGGTGCTGTGCTGAGGTCTCCACAATCATAGCAGCAGACTAGTTAGAAAAAAGACAAATGATCCCCCAAGTCCCTCTAAATTATAGCATCAATATTTTCTGTTTTATAAATAAATAAACAGATGGTCCCCAGCAATTCTGTGCTGCCTGTGTGGACTTTGAGGATTGTCCTTGTTCCACAGCGTGTCCCTGAAGGTCCAGCTTCAGGAAAGGTACTTCTTCAGTGCTGTCTGCAAGGAAATCTTTCAAGCTTCGTTGGACACTGGGTAGAAAGGAGAGGTTACAGGTGTGATGGGGAGCAGGGGGAGAACTTTCTTAAGGTGTCCCAGGATGGGGAATTCATTTCTAGTGAAGTTCAGTTCAGTTGGATTCAGTGGTGGTTTTGCAGATGTTGACAGTAATGGTTTTCTGGGCAGGGAGCCTGTGCTTTTCAAGTGTTGCTATCCAGCAAGTCCTGAGGCACAGAGATCCAAACTTGGCACTGCACGTTTGCAAACCATAACCTAGTTTCTCATGTCTTAGCTCTGTTACGTGTGACAGTGTTGCATGGGGGGGGCAAGTCCAGCATGCACATCATGGATTTTGGAGTTCAAATTTTGCAGAAGCCTTGTCAAACAATAGGTGGAAACAAACTGTCCATGAAAAACACAGCTGAGTACCCACCTGCATCTTTTTTTTCCTGCCTCACTGCAGACAACTGGAAAAGCTTGTCAGTCAGTGCGAGATCCAAAGGGGTACCTGTTGTCTGTCCAGGGACTAGTTCTGCTCCTAGAAGAGCAGAGAAGAGCTCCCTTTGCAGTTAAGATAGGGAGGAAACAAAGCGTGGGGAAAATGGAGGGAGAGGGGAGGTGCCTCCTGGATACCTGCTCCGGAAAGAAGTCTTGTTAACTAAACTGCACCATGTGAGTAAGCAAGTGAAGGAGAATAAGGTGTACAGATAGGGAAATCCATCCTAATCTCAAGGATCATCTCTTGAGAGAGCTGTTAGCTATGGCATAGGCATGGTAGGGGGAAGGGGGGAAAAAAGTGAGGTTTTGATGGCAGGAGCTACCTTTTCTGGTGTTTGTCACAGGACTCAATACTGGCACTCCCTTGTATTAAAACACAGTTTATACTTAGACCTACTCTTAAGTCCATGTCCAGTCTCAAAGAATAATGCTATTTTGGGATATAAACACAAATAACACACCCAAAGGCTCTCTTCAACTGAATACATTGTTCTTTTTTTATACTGGCAAGTTTCCTGTAAAAAGTAAAAGCCACACCTGCTCCTCTGAGTGTTGGTGCACCTAAGACTTCTCTAACTTTACCAAAGTAAATATTCATGTCCAGAGGCCTCCCTCTGGCATTGATCCAGTCACTACACAGAGAAAGGCAGCTACAGTCATTTTTATTTGTCTTCATGCCTTGTGGTTCACTACACTTGTTTACAATACAGATACACTATTCAATACAAAATACTCAATGACCATATATTAGTATTTTTCTTCATAGTATCCCTGAAGTGCACAGGCCCTTCCTTTATAAACAATGTTGCATAAAATGCTGTACGTGAGACAGACATTCCTATAATGAAGCTTGTTACTAAAAAGAAGCCAGCTGCAGACAATGCGGACATTTTCCTGCGATGGGTTTGACTGTGGGACAGACAAATGGTGGGTGATGTCTTTGCTGCTGTGAAAGGCTGTTTTATGCTATTCCTATGTCAAGGTTCTTGTCGCCCAGAAGATTGGCTCAGTAACGGAGCAGACATGCAAAGTCGAATCCTTCATTGCCTATTTCAGACCTCTTACATCAGGCCCTGTAGAACTGACTGCACCCAGTGGTGCTGCAGCTGCTCTCGGACTGAGCCTGCATCCTTTTGTGAACACAGAGAGTTGGGGAAGCCAGTGCCCAGTGGTGCTACACCGCTGTGAAAGGCTGACTCCGACAAAAGTAGTGCAGCCCTTGCACTTTCAGGCTGTGGTACCTGTACTTCCTCTTGCTGCAGCCAAGCCCCTCACCTGCCACCATTCCTTCCACTGCGCCTCAAGGAAGCAAAACCACACAGACTTCTTGACTTGCTTCATTTCTAGGCACGTGATGGACAAACAAGGTTGAGTACCCAGAGGGAAGATGGACAACTGGAAAGGTAGATAGATAGAAACAGGCATCCTAACCTAGTTTACCTTCAGCAGCTTACAGAGTCAGGAACCTACCTAACATCTACTGGCAACAGGTAACATCCATGTGAAAATAAGCCATTTTCAGAGTATGAGTGGTAGCACAGGATTTTTTTTTCCAGTCGTGCTTTACATCTTGTAGATAATACTGCTTCTTGCTTTTACACTGCAGAGTGAGGAAGACACATAAAAGCAGAATGTAAATACTGCCAGTGAAAAAGAGGAACAATCTTAAAAACAACTTTAAAAAAAAATTACATTGTCTTAATAAACTACGTTTGCAAAAAAATTGCCCTAGACAAAAAAAAAGGGTAAAAGGCTTAAAATAACTTGACTTATTTTCTCCTACAACACTGGAAACCTGGCAGGGAGGAGTTTAATAAGGGAATTTGGGATTTACAAATGCCAGAGTACTTTGGTCTGGTGAGCTCATGGTGATTTAAGTCCCTTCTGTTCCCTGCAGCTCTGAGAACTGAACAGGTTGAGGTTTCTAGACACAGAAATTAAAAATACTTAATTGATGACTGGACAAAATGCTCTTGCTAACTGTGTACCACAATAGGAAATGGACTAGAGTGAAACTGCTAGAAACTGGAAGAGAAGAACCATGAACACTGAACCCTTCCAGATATTGTAAGAGAAATGCTAAAATAAATTCTATGAAGTACCTTCTTGTACAGCATTTAAGCCAATCTTCTTACAACTCTGTCAAGTGAAGTATTCGGCTCTTTACACATGCACAGGTACAGAGTCTCTACCCTCCGAACTGCAGGCTGTTTATTCTACCCCAGCACACAAAGCTGAGTTTCCCTCTGCCCTACCTGGTCTGTTTCTGGGAAAGCCCTTCAGAAGCTTTTTTTCCCCTACCGCACCGAACTGCTGCTAGTGATTCTTCCACCCAGGGCAAACCTGCACAGCAACTGTAGTGCTCACATGCCCACTGGTGAAATGTCAAATTGTTTCTGTCAGCCCTTCAGCTGGTTTGAGATGGTGTAGTAATTGATAGTACCGGAGTGTGAAGAATTACTTTAGTGACAGAGGGAATGGGTATCATTAAGGAAAGCTTTCATCACATCATCCCAGTGACAGAAATAAAATCTTGTGTTGTCACTGAAATCCTGGCAGTGCTTTGGCAACAGGTCAGACGCTTACAGTTAAGTGATGCAGTTACAGAATGACTGGGAAACTATCTTTGATAGAGCCTGCACCCAAGAGAAAGTGCTCTCTTTGGTCCAGGCAATTAATTAGTGGAATCATTTGTCATTGATAGTATTACTTGTTTTCTAAGAACAGGCAAATGCTCCAACTCTTGCTTCTGAGTGGCAAGATTAGTTTAGCATCAATATTTACTAAGCAATTTTTGCAAACTGGGGTACTGTACTCGCTCAGCACAGAAGGGTATCAAACTAAATGCTTACTGTGGAGGAGTTCAGAGATGTTACGGTTTTTACATTAAAAATAAACCAAACTACATTTCTGAATTCCAAGGGTTAGGAGGAGGGATTTAAATAAAAACATAAAATAAACAAACAAACCAACCCCCCAAAATCCCAACACACAAACCCCCCAACAAATAAACCTCACAACTAAAAAAAAAAAAAAAGCACAACAAAGCATTTTACACTGGAGACACTGGAAGTAAGCTTACTTATAACCAACTGCTAGTGCTGAACAGTATTTATCTCAATGTACCGTACCCAGCAGACTGGAGAATTTCAGTAGTAATTCACCATTTCCCCTGACCAGAATTATCTCCTCACGCATTCTGTAGGCAAGAAGCAGTAATGTGTTTAGCTCCTTCATTTTTTACAACTCCCATTCTGTGCGAGTATTTCAGTTGAAATTCTATGATAAAATAACTGCAGAGCACAAGCTGCAGAGCAATAATCGCGCTATCGCTGCGGCTGGGGAAAGCTTTTCCCCCTTCACCCCCACAAACTTATTATCATCCTCTCTTGCTGCTCGTGCTTTTAAAGCTTCTTTAGAAATGGCACCTTTAACATCATAACCTGGCTGCTTATCTGCATTTGTGCAGCATCAGAGCTGCCGCCCCAGATACAAGAATTAATAATTACAGGTAATCAAAAAGCATTAACTTTGCAACTTTTTGTCCTTGTCTATTCTTTAGGAACACTCATCAGTATACAGGGCAGATTCTGTTCTCAGTAACACGCAAGAGTCAGGGCAGCAAAAACTTGTGAGTATACAAAGAAGAGCTAAAGAAACCAGGAGGAGCTTCAGCCCTTCTGAAAATGAGAAAACTGGAATATTTAAATCAAAAGTGCTATTACATAGAATAGTATACTAGTGTAAGAAATGGTTCTGATAGTGCTTACCTCCTGAATTGATCAACTTTCCTGAGACTCTAGAACTACCCCACTTTTACTAAACTAGAGCGACCAGTGTGACACTAAGACAGTCCTAAGCTAGGCAGAATCCTTCCCCAAATGCTACTTCATGACAAGAGCTGTGAGCCCATTACCATTGGAGATCACAAATTCCCTTAGTTTTTGCTAAGGAAACCTGTGCACAGCAGCAGAACACCTGAACTGTAACCCTCATTATCCCAACCAAGCAGTGGTGTGAGGATCCCTAGCAAACAAACTTGAAATTTGGAGCAGCCCCAGACTCAAGCTTCCCAACGCAAGAGCACAGCCCCATTAACAAACCACCACACACAAAAAAAAGAGGTTAGTTCTGTGTGTCACAGATGTCAGAAAGGCAGGTTAGGAGAGCTCACTACCTCCTCCCTCCTATGTTTTTTTTAACAAGGGTGGTAGTCCAAAACAAATCTCCAATTTCTGTCTGCACATCTCAAAGGTTAGAAGTTTGTATATGTGGAGTCTGCTTTGTTCCCTTATGAAGACAGGAAGCTTACCTCAGTGTTAGGATCCAGGGCTGGATTCAGAGTCACTTCACTGAAATGAAGAGTCTCGGACCGAAGGACACCTTCACATTCCTTTGCTGATGCTCCAGTCCACCCATTCCTATGGAAATAGGCACCCCTTTCCTTGGATAGCGTTCATGCTAAAACAGCTCCTTGCAACCCTAAATTGAAGTTACTAATGCACATCTTTACACATGAATTATCTCCTACATCTATGTTTTGACAATACACTTAACTGGAATATTTTTCATGCACAAG
The DNA here is from genome assembly GCA_024611175.1 of Megaceryle torquata. Taxonomy (NCBI): domain Eukaryota; kingdom Metazoa; phylum Chordata; class Aves; order Coraciiformes; family Cerylidae; genus Megaceryle; species Megaceryle torquata. The sequence continues at coordinate 122,511 of JANIJG010024073.1, read as the reverse complement.
GTGTACAAAATGAGTCAATGCAGTGTTTGTCTTTCAACCACTATCATACACGTTATGTTAAAGGAACAAGGGCTCTAAACCCTTCAAATACAGACAGTATCTGGCATCCGGATTGTGGCACGATGTAGTCTTCTGCCTTTTTTGTTGTTGCTTGTACAGGGTATGTCAAAGGCTAATGTAAACCTCTGAGGTATGTGGGTGGCTGTCCATTTTCAGGGCATGGTGAAAGTTTCTCTCATGACCAGGGTCCTTTAAAAAACTCCACCTTGGTTCCATTTGACACGCACAAGTTCCTGATGAAGGACATTCTTACTTTTGTGGGACAGAAGAAATTTTAAAGGCCTTTACTCAGTTTTAGGGCTTAAGCACGGTGTTGGGTGGGGTGGGGTGAAGAATAACAAAACACGCCTCCAAACAAAAACACCCCCTAACCCTGAATGCCGCATAGCCTCTATAATTGTCCTCTATGCTTCCTCTCCTCTCACTTTCAAGTAATGCAGCATGACCAGTGTCTTTCTATTGCCCTGCCAACACCCCCATAACCACTGTGCATTCAAGGACTTTTGAAGACTGGACTGTAGCCAGAACACAACTTGGGAAAGTGCCGTTGCGTCACCATTCAGCACTGTTGTATCCTTTTTTGGTTTGGATAGTGGATGCTCCCCCCAGACCTACTACAACCTCTGCCAGCTGCAGGAAGATCTCCAGGTGCTCCACAGCAAACACAGGTTTGGCACAGAAAACCCCAGACATGAAACACTCAAGGCAGTGAGCCGCGGCTTGACACTTAAGCAGAGAACGCACAACTGAGAAAAGCTCACGGGAAGGGCATGACAACAACCATGCATATGAGTTGATGCAACAGCAGCTGGGCCTTGCACTTAACTTCTGTTTCCTGTACCCTCCCTCCCCGTTCTTTTTATTTTTACTGTATTGGGGCTCTGGTGATTTGAAGCCTCTTGTGTTAGTTGAGATTACAGCTTTGAGGGTGACACTTTTGGAGCAAGCTGGCACAAAAGGGAAGGTGATGCTGTCAGATCCCTTGCTCGTAGTGTATTGGGTAACAGGACATCTCTTCAAGGCTCAGGGGCCACAGGGGGGAAAGTCAAGAAGGTAGAGGGCTCTCACGGCCCCTGCTGGGTTATGTGGCTCTTGTTTCTAAGGATGGGGTCCTCGTAACTGCCAGCACAAGGTGGTGTGGAGGCTTCCAAGGGTAAGCCCTGCTGTTGGTAACCATAGTTGACATTCCCACAGGGGAAGTGGCGGAGCCTAAAGAGAGGCACTTCTTTAACACTTGCTGTTAGGGAAGATGGCTCTAATAGCAGGGAGGAGCCTGGCAGCCTGCTAGTCACAATGTTGGGCCCCACAGTACAGTTTCCTTCCTGTCCCAAATTCTCCCTCTCGGGCATCTCCTTCTCCAGCAGAGAACTGCTTTTGCTGGCCTGCTTCTCTGCAAACCAGGAACCGTAGGTTGGATTCCAGAGGTTGGTGGGCTTGTTTCTGGAGCCCCGGCTTTTGTGCAGCTCAGAGGGGGGATTGGACTGAGCATAAGCCATGTTGATATGTCCTCCTGCTGAGGCTGACTGCACCTTCCCTGGCACCGGTGGTTCCAAGGCTCCCACTTTCCCAAGAGGTTTTCCAGCAGGGATGGCTGATGGTGGGGGTGGTGGAGATGGCAGAGTTTGCTTGTCATCCTTTCTGTCTTGGTGTGTGGAGACCAAGAGAGGAGGAATTCCTTCTGGATCATCGGGCCGCATTGCTGCCTTCTCCTCCTCCTCAGCCGATGGGCCATATTCTACTGGCAAAGCAGTGTTGATAACATCTGGATCCTGACAGAGACAACAACGAGAATTTCTCAAAGTCTGCTCCCATCATGCAGACTCAGACTTGATTAAAAACCTGACACATTTGACAGCTTTCATGCTATGATCACAGAGCATCATTCCCACTACTCAGAGCCCACATTACATGTGGAGAGGATGCTGACAAAATGCTGTTAGCTGTGAGGTACAATGGGAAACTCTTAAACTCTTTAAAAAAAACCCAAAACAACCCTAAAACACCGCAGAACAGCAGCAGCACAAAACCAATGAAAACCATTTTTTATGTCCAGCCAAATTTCCTGTGGGAATGTTTTTTGGAATCTATATAATCTTGAAGTTCATAACATTCTCAGATAATATTGAGAAAGTTTCAGCCATGAAAGTATTGCCTCCACACAACAAGGGAGGACTGGGAATGCAGAGAGAGGGCAATACTGGCAGACCCCTTGCAGCCCGAGTCCATAGGGACTGTGGTTCTGAGCTATTTAAGTAATTTTGAAAATTAAACCGAGAGAACATGTAGTGATCTGGGCAACCTTTAATTATTGCTAGACACCATGGCAAGCACTAGATAGCAGAAAACAACACGTTTCCCAATCCCAGGATCTAAACATACATGAAAAACAGACTGAGCCTCCTGAATGGCAAGGGAAAGCAAACTGAGGCAAAGACCTGTGTGAGGCAACACAAGAAGCTTGTGCTGATGCAGGCAGCAAAACATTTTCCACACTACTCTACTCCTCATAAGCTAAAAATGATGGGGAAAAAAAAAAAATAAAAAAACAGGTTTTGTCCTGAAAAGCCAGCTCTATCCTTCCCCCACTGCCTTACCTCAGACTCCCTGTTCCCTTAGCATGGCTGTGGCTGTCTCCACCCGCCTTCTCCAGCACAGTCAGATTCAGAAAATTTCTGACAGCTGCAGAAGCCACCTGCAAAGGGTGCTCTGAGCCAGGACTGTTTCTGCTCAGTGCTGGTCATATCTGAAGGGTAACCTGGCATGTCTTAGCTCTTTTGCTTGTTGGAATCTGTGTCTTTATAAGCAGAAGCAGAGCTACAGCTATTTGTAAAGCTGTGTGAGCCTCTGTAAGCCTTTGCCTTTCAGGAGCAAAAGACAAGAAGGATCAACCACCTGAGGAGGTTAATATCCCAACCACTGGTCACAGGCTGACATCAGTCTCTCTGAACTACTGACAGCAGTAATTCAGTGCTGCCTTCTTATCTTGTCTTCTGGCTTGCCTAGACTGCTCCTCAAAAAGAGCCCTCTCTGCCCATCTCATTTGAGATGAATGAACACCGATACCTGAGTGCAGTACTCAATCCTCTCCAGGATTATAGCAAAATTTGGCCGGTCTTCAGGCTGGTGCTGCCAGCACTGGGTCATAATGCGGTAACTGAAAGAGCAGAATGGGAGATGCTCATCAATGGCAGATCCTGTTGGTACATAACAGCTAGTTACTGCAGCTTAGAAACAATAAGCACGCATCACGAGTCTGACTTCTAATACATAAGAGGGCTTTACCATTCCCAGAGTTGGACAACTGATGTACTGGTAACCACTGAAATGTGTCCACCAGGGGAATGAAATCCACAGCACATCAGAGAAACAATGCACCCACTCCAAACCCCTTGGACAATTCCCTAAAGGTAGGCAGGGCTACAGATAACAGAACCCATTTTTCCCTACTTGTGAGTGGTGTTATGCACTTGCAGTTTTCACAGCTAACCTAAGACACAGAAATATTGCATTATCTTTGGCCAAACAAACAGTGGCTAGGACTTCCCAAAGAGGCCCCAAGTTATTCTCCAAACCAGAAAAATTAAATAGCAGAGAAGTCACTGGCATTCAGTCCAATAAGGCTGGTCAGCCACAATAATATCAATCTTAAAAGTCATTAACTTTGACTAAAGAACAGCATCTGAAACAGAAACTTATTTTGCATTAATATATATCCAAAGTTAAAATCTCATACACAGGGCCGGGGCAGTTTTTAGGTGGATCCATCCTTCCTCCATTGGTGACAAACTCCAGAACCTCCTGGTTACTTTTGCTAGGGTAGGGCATGTATCCCAAAGAGAATATCTCCCACAGCAATACGCCAAAGGACCTGAGTACAGAAGTGAAGGATAAGAAAGTAAAGGATATGGGAATGACCATTACCAAGGGGTAATGCCCTTAAGCGCGGTACCATCAGCTCTGCTCTTTGCAGTCTGGGCTCGGGCAACTTCTGGAAATCACTGCTACAGGATTCACACAGAAATAAGCTGCCCTGTTTTAACAATGGAATTTGAATCGTTTATGAATACTTGTAGTTAACTGTTAAGTTAGTGAAGTCTACGATATAGGTAGGTAAATATCTGCTCTTTCCTTGTACTCAGCACTATTCAACTAGATGTTAACAAATGTGAAAGGTTATGCTTTTCTGAGACATCAGCCACTGCTGGTGACAGCGGCCTGATCACTTACGACAAACATTTTTATGTGAAATAAGATGCCAGTGAATCCCCACTGATCCTCTGAGCCCCATAACCCCCATCCCACCATAGCTCAGGGTACAATAAAAACATTCACTAGCTAACACCACAACCCTGGGCCTGTGTGGTGTGGCCTGCAAAGCCCCAGGGACAATGCTTAGGACAAGACCACCCCCAAAGCATTCATTTTGTCAGCTGCTTGGACATCACGATCCTCCTTTGGCCGCCAGCACCTCCAGAGCTTGCAGTGCTGCTGCAGGCCAGGAGAAAGACAAAAGCCACATTACAGGCTGCCCTTCTCCCTTGCTGTCAGGGTGCATCCTGCCCACAGCCTCCCATGCTGCTTTGCTCAGGGTGGAACTAATGCTTTCCTCCCTGTAGCAGCAAAGCAGCACCTGCATCAGCCTCCCTTCCCTGCCTGCTCACCTCCCCAGCAGCACCTGCCTTTGCACAGGTCTGATCTTCCCATTCCCTTGTCTCCTTCAAGATTACTGGCTCTGGAAGACCCAGCTTGTCTTGTTAGTAAAGGAGAGATGAACAAGAACACGTGGTTTTTACAAAATATTCACACTTAACAAAAGGGGTTACAACACAGAAAGACAGACTGGACAGAGAAGGAAAAGAAGCGCACCATGTGTCTGTTTTTGAGGTAAATATCCCTTCCATGAAAGCCTCAGGAGGCATCCATTTGACAGGCAACATTGCACACCCACCCTTCCGATAGTAGCTGGCTCTGTGAATAACAAAACAAAAGTCAGCCAAGAATACTGAGAATGCCATTAAATTAGAATTTTTAGGATTACAAATACTAAAATCATGAGCCAGAGGAGAGAAAATTTCATTTAAGTGAAATGGCATCAAAGATAAAATACTGAAGAGACCTGTTCCTTCTCAGAAAGATAGTAGGAATGGGCAGACCATGGAAGGATTGCTCTAATCTACCTCACTTTAGGCCAACCTGGTGAAACTAAATTATCCTTATCTGTGTGCATACTCCTAATGAATTGCTCACACAGTAACTGCTACTGGCAGAGCCATCCTCCTGCACTTTTCAGCCACAGCAAGATCTCTACCTCGCCTCTTATGTGGTCACCTTGAGCATCTCCACCAAAAATGGACAAAGCCTGTCTCATATGCACCCAGTCCACAGCACTGCAAGCAAATCCAAAACCCTTTATGAGAGCGAGGAGTATGAGGAGGAGGATGCTTGGCCATTAGAGCTGGGGCAGTAGTACAAAATCCACCTCCTGCGCTCCTGAGACAGGAATTACATCAGTCCTTTAGCATCATCATCATTTAATATAAAATCTACAAGTCCCAAATCCTGTGCTGGCAGCTGCAGGAAGCTGCTCATGCAAAGCTGGTATCTCTGTTCATAGCGATGCAGTCCAGGATATTCCTGGACACAGAAACATGTGCAAACTTCAAAGGCACCTCAGTGCCAAAGTGTTCATCTTGGCAGTTGGTTCTGCTGATTCTGTGAGTGTGACAGATGCTCTTTTGTCCCAGCAGAGTCTCATCTGACAGTGGGGCAGAGCAGGCGTTCTTTGTGAAGGAAGAAAGAGGAAGGAAAAACCAAAAGCAGCTCTGATACGCTTGGGTTTTTGAAAGTAGCACTCTGTTTGCATCACCTCAGGCTGTGATACTGTCAGATCTCCAGCTAAGCAAAGCCAGACTTGGCTTAGTAATTGCACAGGACATTCCCCAAGCAGGGGAAAAAAGGCAAAGCACTGGAATAAACAGTGCAGGTGACTGAGTACAAGACATTCCTTCTCTGAGTCAGAAGCAAATCAATTCCTCAGCACAGCAGGACATGGTGCTTCACTTCTGGAGGCGCTAGCTGGAAGATGAGATATCAAACTGCAGCCCTCACTGCTCATGGTCATTAGAGATTTCCTGGCACTTCTTGCAAGAGCAGAGTAGTTAACCCTGTGTCCTGGCTGAGTTCCAGTTTGGGTGATTACATTTACCTGACCTTCCTCTGTACCTTCCTCCTTTATCTGCAGAAAATTGAGGAGATTTACTGATGACACCAAACCAAAGGGGCAGGGGTAGTATCAAGGAGAGAGATTAAACTCAGAATGATTTGGGACCACAAAACCAAAGGGCACATCAATGCCATTCAGTGTGGAGAAAGTAAAGACAAGAAACTGAGGACAGAGTACAAGAGGGAGGAAAATTGCCTTCCATGACCATCTGACTTTATTGCCTAGAAGAAAGCTGTCAAGAGTGGGAAAGGTCTCCAGTGCACAGTTAAACTACAGGTGAAGGCAAGCACCAAAAAACCATTAGCTGGGATTCATCATGGTGGGATCTCTCCACTCGTGCCTCGCTAGTGTTATGTAGAGCAGCACAGGGGCTTGGTCTCCTGCACAAACACTGCTCTCCTCCCCTCACACTAGTGAGCTTCCACTTGTGGATACCCTGAGCTCAGCTTTGCTACCTGTATATATCCCGGGCCATTCCAAAGTCTCCAATTTTAGCCACTCTCCCAGGACCTCGACAGGTAAGGAGGCAGTTCCTGGCAGCAATATCCCTACAAGAAAAGGGAAGAAAAACAACAGAAAGAGAAGAACCACTTAATCATCCAACAATTTTGCAAGCCAAAAAGAAAATAAGGAACAATACCTACTGTCCTGAGCTGCAGAGAGCCCATGACAGCCAGAAAAGTCAGTGCTTATGGATTACTAGTGATGTCCTGATTTCCAACCTACCCCACCAACAGGAGCAATTCTGCTTTATAACATTTTCTCTTTAAACTTCATGAAACATCTTCCAGCTGAAAGGACGGGCCTCCTGTGAGCCTCCCTTCACCCCAGGAGGTCTTTCTAAGTCTCTAAGGAGTTGCAAGCAATAGGGCTGGTTTCAGCAACATACTAGTCCCAACATCAAGCTGTCTGGAGAATGAGCCACTGACCTGTTCCTAGAGCGCTTGTTCAAATATTGTCAAACAGGTGTCGTACTGCCAGAGACAGGAAGAACAGCACTGTGCAGGTGTTGCTCTGAAGACTGAAGGTATGGACCTGAATCTGTGTATGCAGGTAAAGCTCCAGCTCCACCTCTGCTGGGCTGAGGTAAACCTTGAGCTCTGAGTAACTTGGCAGCATACCTTGTGGGTATCTCCTTCAGAAGAGTGAACTACCATCTCCCTCTACTCATCTTTACTCAATGGGCAGAATTTTAGACACTTGCCAAACACCATGTTCTACAGGAGCCTGTAATGATAGTCATGGGGTGTTGCACTTCTGTCTGTACTTGTACAGCTGTTCTTCAAGAGGAAGAAGGGTTCCAGAACGTGCAAAAACACAGTAAGCAAAGTTCATGATGGGGAGAGCTTTGAAGGCTTCTGTCACAAGATTGTGTTTAAATTTGCAGAGTAGCCAAACAGGCTGCACAAGTGCAGGCACTGAGGCAGAGCTCGGGACCTTTGGTAAAAGTACAGGCCACTACAACCAGATTTATATCAGCTTTTCTGTTAATTGCTTCTATTATTCTGACTTGATATACTTTGTCTAAAGGTATCCAGCCACTAGAGTGCAGCAGGACATAATCATATCAAGCAGGGCATTACGAGTCTGTGCTGGCCTGTATGCAAGTCGTGCCCCTGCTGACACAGATGTGTCCACCTACCTGTGAATGAAGTGGTTCTCCTCCAGGTACTGACACCCACAAGCAATGTCACGAGCCACATGAAGCAAGTCCAGCATGGAAAGGGAGGAGGGCTGATTCTACCAAAAGACAAGGGAAAAACGTGGGTTAAAAGGAAGAACGTGGCATGATTTGTCACTGATACAGCCCTGGGAACTCTCCAACAAGTGACGTATCTCAGATGTTAATAAACAAAGGGATTACAACAACACGTTAGAGAGTTTATATCCATGAACTATGCAAAGGATGCGCAGGCACAATGTCATATGAATCCCAAGGACAGAATTAGAACAGCTGGATCTGACTTTCATCTCCACTGGGATGCCGCTGTAAGAATTTCCCTCAGTTCTCACGGGAGATGCTTCGGAATTTTCAGCATGATATTTGAGAAGATCTGTAGCCCCAAATGGTCTTCACTCAGTTTCTCTTTACATTATTGCTAGTTCCTCTATAAAGTCACCTTGAGCAACGAGAATGACATTTTGTATAATGGCATGAGTCACATTCGCTCTTTCCCTCCTCCACATCTGTGTAGGTTTTATCTTGCCCCTCAGAGCACTGACACAGGTTTGCATGGCCAACGGCTAGGGAAGACTAAGGCTGCCAACTCCTTGTTCTTGCCCCTCTGATGAAGGTTCCAGCCCTTGCCAGCAGGAGCCAGAGGCTTTAGTAAAAAGGGCAGGCTTAGCACTGGCTTGTGTTCACCGGCCTCTGAAGCCAAACCATCAGCTTCTGCACTGAGGCGTGACTCAGCGATCCCCGTGGCCAGGCCTATGGGGGAGGAGGAAATCGCTGCTGCCAGCGGGGTGATAACAAACAACTGTGTGGCAGTGACTGCTTATTCCAGAGCCGCCATTTGCTACCTTAGTGTTTATCTGTGGCCTTAATTATTGGACCAAATAAGACTATCCTACCCTCTATCTTTCTCTTATGTCCCCTACCATCCTGCCCAGTGTCCAAAAGGCACAATTGCCCATGGGTCTCTCCCACCAATGCACAAACCAAGATGGGCTCTCCAGTGACAGGGACTGCTGGCTCTGCCAGCCTGTCTGTTGGGATGAAACCTATCTCCAGACTGATGTGATGCTGTGCTGGCCATTCCACCTGATCTACACCACTGCTAACTGGGACTGGAAATAAATCTAGGCTCTGCAGCAGATGGCAGCTAGTAGTTAACAGTGGGAATTGGCTGGTAAAACCTAAAAAAGTCTTAACATCTTCTGAAGAGGTTAGGAAAAACCTGGCCTCAATACTTGAATAATGAAATAATTGAAAAATGCTGCATTTCTGTGTGATGCCATAAACCAAAAAAAAAATATATCACCTGCCTATACTTTATTATTTACACAGTAAGTTCATTGCATGTATTTATTTATAAATAGTCTTTAAAACACCAGGTTGTGTCTCCCCCTAAACCTTTCTTTTTGTTGAGCAATCATTTCCCCAAAATATAAAGTCTCTTCCTCTGTCCCCTTTTGTGGCAAGAGGGAAATAATCTTTTGTTACCTCTGTGAGTTCAAATGACTCACCAGCTACAAAAGATGGCTACAGTAAGAAAGGATGCAGATGCTGCCTTCTTCCCTTTCAGGGCATAACTGAAGGGAAATGAATATCTCAAACCTACCCATTCCCTTCTCTCCTGAGTAAGGGTCAGAAACCTGAAGTGCGAACTGAGTAAAAAGCCCCATTCTTTACTGTGCAATCGATTTCAGACCTGAGCTATAATGCAAGGCAGTCAGTAGGCTGAAGCCACAAGATGATTTGAACAGTATAGCTTTTTTCTCTTTTCTCCTTTTCTTCCCTTCCTTGGATGAATTTCTACCACCTTTTATTTGGCTAAATGCACTCCCAAAACAGATGCGACTGCCCAGCCAAGGACAATTTAGCCACGTAATTTGTTTGAAAAATGGTGGTTTGGGATTCATTTTGCAAGGGGAGCAGCTTTGAGACACCAAAGGATTCACTTTACAGCCTTTGCTCCCCAGATGAATGGATAATGCCAGCTGCAATGCACCACTGCTCAGAGCACTGGGCACGCTGGAAGCACCAGTGTGACACCTCCCTAGGTGAGGCTGAATCTTGCTAAAGGTGAATGAGATTCTGTGTATTGCTCAGTGTAATCACTGCTCTGTGCAACAGGCTGCACAACACAAAGGAAAGGAGTCATTTATCTGTATAGGATTTACCTTCCAGAGCTGTTCTTTGATTGCCGTGCTGTGTGTGAGAAAGATAGGCACTGAACTTCCCAGAAGGGACAGTTCTGCAACGCTCATAAGGAGCAAAGGCTCTGATTCCAGGGGTCTCTGAATCTACCAGACTGCCTCTCTCCGGATGAGGGGGAAGAGGTAATCCTGTAATTGATGTGAAACTTTATTGGAACTAGAACATGGACACCTTTCAGGGCTGTAAACTCTGGGCCCGTGGAGAACTATGAATCCAAAGCTTATGGAGTAGACCTGTGTAGCATAAACTGGTGCTATTCCACAAGAGTCACTGGTATGGTATCCATGATTTTGCGGGAACATTTGGCTTACACATACGATCATCCTTGGTGAATGTCCAGAAAAATCACATGTTGGCTAATTATTGCTTTCATTATTTACATGAAGAACAGAGATGTACACCATGCGATAAATAACTTGTGCTGGCAGCATCTTCTTCTCCCATTAAGTTGCATCCTATGTCCCGGTACCTCCTGTGGTAGCTCTAGCTTCCCATTTCACATCCCTCACAATGTCTTAAGTTCTCCCTTCCTTTGCTTCACCTTCTCCTCCACCATTCCCTCTGCTCCCTTCCACACTTTCCAGTGGCTGAGTGCACAGCAGTGTGCTGCATGTGTCTTGCTCCAAGTTACGCAGGTTCTAGCTGGCCAGTGGTAAGCCAAACAAGACAAATGCTTTGCTCAGTGGTCGCTCTAGTGTGGTGCTTTCCTTTTTTCCCAAAGCCTTGGAATTAATGCCATGTTACTGCCTTTCACATCTCTACTAAATTTGATTGAAACTGGCAAATGAATTTGAAGTTACTGTCAGGGGAATGGGTAGAGAACTGGGGGATGAAGGTAAAGAATGAACACATAAATCTCTCTTTTGCAATCAGGCTGAAAGAAGATGTAGGTGTGAAAGACAAGGTAGTAAGGAAATCATCTGGAAAATAGAAAACTGAAAAAAAAAAAAAAAACCGAAGGGGAAATGACAACAGCAATTCATGCGATGCTTATGGCACAGTAAGCAGTGCACCTCCATAACCAAGCCAATCAGTGAGGTCTTGTGTGTTGAAATAATTCCTGTTGTAAGCAAAGCTCATCAAAGCCTGTTTACTCTGTGCTGTTCCTTGCCTCTCCTTTACTGGGTCTGGAAAGCTAGATGTCCAGTCTGCTCTGCCAATTTTTTTGCCTGTCTTCCCTAAATAAGCAACAGGAAGAACAAAGCAGCTCAGGGTTCATTAGGAGCAGTGCAAAGATACATCCATCCAGCAGTACTGAGCCACGCGCCTTATGGACACAGACTCTGCCACACCTCAAGTATCTGCAGAGGGTAAATCCACTTCCACAGCTGGATCCCATACTTCACAGAGCACAATGGCCTGCACACATCTCATCAGCTAATCTCCTCACCTTGCAGTTTCTGAACCAGCAGTCAAATGTGCACCAGAGGACAGTTTCTTAGCACTCACAACTGCCATTAGCCCCTCAGAAGCTGCCCCAGCAGCCAGACTATGAATTATCCTGCCCTTCCAGCCAGGCAGCCACCACGTGGGTTGGTAGCAGAAGCAGGGCAAACCAAGGGGAAGGATGGTGTTAGAATGGGAGCAAAAATGTGTGGATCTGTGTCTGCACACAGTCAGGCTGTCTACATTTACTCAATTGTTAAAGAGAGACCGAAAACTGTTTTTCTGAATCAGTGCCAACTTGCAACTGCCCATCTGCACTTGAGCTTCAGCATTCCCAAAGTGTGGCAGGCATGAGACCAAGCAGAAAACAGCAGCATCAGTCCCAGGTCTGCTTCAGTCTAGGGAGCAAGTTAAAAGCAGGAATAGAGTGGGATCTTCAAGGTGCTGGGAACAGCCCCCTGTGTGTAGCAGTAGTTACGGTCAGTCTCAGATAAACAGCTCAGGAAAGACAAGGAAAGAGGAGGAAAGGAAGGAGAGACTGTGAATGCAGAAAGAGAAATACCAACATTAGCTGTCACAGGGGTGCCCAGAGCTACCACTAACCCTGGCATGCAAGGAGAAACTCACGACTGGGGTATAGACAAACAGGAAGAAACCCCTCCCATGACTGCACTCTATAAAGTTTAAGAGCTTTTCATGCACAAAAGCAACTGGTACATTTTACTGCAAGTGGATAAAAATTCCTGCTGTTCAGGACTAACGTTTTTGGTGTTTCCTTACAAAATGATGAGGATCTTGACTAAGCTGGCTTCTCTAATTTAATGAGCCCAAAAGATGCTACCATTGCAAAGTGATGAATGTCCTTGCCCTACACCATCCTGTTTCACCTGCCACTTCACATATGTAGCACAGCCTGTCCTGGCAGTTTTGAACAAGGCACTTACCAGGCAGCTTACCTTGCCCAGGCTCTTTTGTTCTGCAAAGGTGAGAGCAAAGCCCACACTGCAAAACATTCATTTCCCCATTTACCTATCACCAAGTTCAGCTTATTTGTATGAGCTAAGAAGAGCATCTCTAGGTGCTACAGAAAAACAAAACAAAACAAAACACCTCCGTTTATAAAGACTGCTTGCTCAGATTTTAAACATTCTTGACTTTATGGGTGTTTAGACTTCTTATCCAGGAAGGAACCACTTTAGCAACCTATTCAAGACCGCAGTGCTTCTGAACAACATAGACCATTTTGTGTCTGAAAACCAGACTGCAAGGAAAAAAAATACACAGTCAATCTGTTTCCAGATGTCTTGAGGAAGAATTTTATTTATATCTATTTGTGTTTCTTTTGTACTGATAAAATCCAGCATTCTGCCCTGTGTCAAAGAAACATAGAGACAAAGTATGAAGCTGGGCCCTGGTGCTAAACTTCAACAACATCTGGGTCCTTTTCTGATCCAGGGACTCAGAGCAGACTTTATTCTTCCGAAATCCTGATTCTTCTCTAGAAGCTGTAATTTTTTTCTCACACATTTCTAACTGACTGTCATTTCCTACTGATGCTGATTTCAGTGAGAAAAACTTTAAAACTCTGGACTTAAGATATTTACTATTAAGTCAACAGCTCCAGGCCAGCTTCCCTCCTTGCCGATGTCAAACTTTCACTGAGAGATATCCACAGAATGCACCTAATCAGCTGTTTAAATAATGGATTTATCTTTCCTAGCTCAATGCTTCCTGCAAACCTGTTCCCAGATGGTGTGAGGGAGGTAAGAGTAAAGCTTTATTTATTTTTTTAAAAAACTTTGACTGTGTTTCTTTAGATACTACCACCAATGCAAAGTTCAGGGATGAGGCAGTTCTGTATAACCCCAGCAGCATCTGTTCTCTATACATCTGTGTCCTCACCCCACAATGGTCTTCCAGCAACAGAGGTTTTCTGACCCTCTAAAATGCTGGGAAATAGTAGCTCCATGATTCAGCTCTTTTATAGTTCCGTATTTACTCTGTGGCAACAGATTACTAAACAAAATTCAATTTTCTCTTTTCTTACCGGTCTAGGCCGCGTTTCTCTCAGGAATGATTTCAGGTCACCTCCAGCCATAAGCTCTAGCAGAATGAAACGGGGCAGCGCCTGCAAGCTCACCCCGATACAGCGCACAATATTCTGGTGGTTGAACTTGCTGTAGAGACAGAGTGATTCAATTATGGAGCAACTTTAATCCAAAAAGCACAACTGTAGGAAAGAATCAAGATGTTTTGCTATGGGGAATGTTTTGGGTTTTTTTAGAAAGTAACAATTCTCACAGCTAGGGTTAACTGGATAAAGCTAAAGCACTACTCATGCACTCTGTGTCTGTCTTTGTAGTGCAGAAATAGAGGTGGGGAAGGAGAGGCTTTTGGCTGTGTTCCCTTTTCCTATATTCTGCATCCTTTTTGTACTACAGCAAGAATTGTGGGCCATCAGAAGCAGAGAATATCTGATAATAGAGAAAATTCTGCTCCTAATTTCCCTATCCAAGGGGCAGAAGCTGACCTAGGGCAGAGTTGTTTCAAATAACTTTCCAACACATGCATCTGCTTGCATAGGGGATATTCCTCAAGGTGTAATCTCTAATATTTCCTTATTTCTACAGACCTCAATGTGATGGGAAACTATTTCCATGGATTCTAGGACTCAGTCACTGACAGCAACATTAATGTCAATGCCATCTGTTAGTTTTGATTAGTCAAAACCAAACTCCTAAGGTTTGTTTTTAACTCATGAACCTCCTTTTGCTCTCTGAGAGGAAACAAAAGGATCCTATTATCAGTTCTGAAAACTAGGACTAAAGATTTTCACTCTGGATAACGAAAACCAGCGTGGACCCTCTTGAAAATTTAGCCCTTAATAATCTGGTGCCTCTTCATTTGTAAGAAAAGCAAAGCACGTTTAAGCCTATCCTCTTTGTAAAATACTGACATCCATGCACTAAAACTACTGTCTAGATGTGTTGTGTGGACATCACCTCTCAAAGGGCCTTTTTTCTTTACAGTGCTGGGTTTTGCAAGCCTGTACGTGCTGTTCATCTTATTCATACACACCTAATAATGAGAGCTTCCATGAGGAAGTCCAGCTCATCTTGCTCTGAACACACTTCTGGCAATGTCTGGAAAAGAAAGAACAGGTTGGCGAGGAGAAGATGTTTAAAATTACAGTTGTAGAATGCCTGGCACAATTAAAAGCACTAACAATGTCTGCAGAAATCCTTACTTCTCTAAAAGAAACCTCACTCTAAGATAATAGCTAAACCACTACTAAACTAGACTATGAAGCCTGTTGAAAGGTAAAGATCAGAACACATGGCCCATCAATGCCACTGTCATCCTCCTCCCAGCAAAGGAAATAAACCAGAGAGCACAGGGAACAGTACTTTATATATAGGACTCTACTGTATGGAGGACAAGGAATGAGACCACAGTTCCTGAACATTCTGACAGTTCAATACTCCTACCTTACAGCAAGACTGTGAACTCTAACCAGAAGTAGGACTGTGCTGCTATGTAACCCCTAAGGAAAAAACAAGCTAGCTAGGCTGTTGAAGGTCTGGAGAACTCTACCAGGGTCTCAGGATTTAGCTTCACACCCAGTGCGTATCCATCCTGTGATGGAGTGGTGAGATCCCTGGAAAGCCAGCCATCTCCTACCTTCAGGCTCTTTGATGTGCCAGCTGCTCTTGGCCCTGGGAGGACTTTTGGCTTCCGACTCAAAGGCTTTGGACAGATTACCACACAAGGTGTAGCATGTGGAGGATGGATTTATATCTCATACCCTGCAGCCTACTGCAGCTGTATGGAAAATCTTTACCTATTTACTACTTAGAGACTTCTTTTCATAGTCTCACAAGCCCATACGCTGAACCTGTACCATCACTATGATGGATTAAAATGTTGCAAGAGCACCAACCTTTCTAGCTGCATCCTTCAGCACTATAGTAACAATTCATCTTCATTTTTATAATGCATTGGGACTCTTGGGTGAAAGGTGCATGAAACCATCATGATAACTCATACACTGTCACTTACTTTCACAGCCACCTGCAAGGGAGTGGGGTCGCTGGGGATCCCTGCCACCTGACCTTCATATACCTCACCAAAGGCTCCGTGGCCCAAACCCCTGGACAGACCAGAGAAGACAAGAAGGTTTTACTACAGAGAACACACATTATAACACTGTGGTCACAGCTCACAGAACGGGCTCACAATTTTCACGGTGTTGAAACAGGGAGAACTGAATATTGACACTGATGATACCACTTCTCACACTGTGCATGGGGCCAGACCTTGATGCAATCTTTCCTGGACCTAAAAGATATTTAATTGGTAAGGAAAGCAATCCTCAGTGAAATCCCCAGTGAAATCAAGCTGCTGACACTGCAGTGTGTAGTGGGTAGCACTCTTCTATGGCTTTGGTGTCAGTGCTCTAATGGTGGGTGCTCCAAAACAGGTCAATAAAGATAAGTCTTAAGGTTGGGTGTTCCCACACCCTAAACATATTAAGAGTTCCCATGATGTTTATACATTACCATTAAAGAAAACATTGAACAAGAAACTAGGAAGCACAATGGTTCTCAAAGGACCTGAATTCTAATCCAAGCATCTTTTCCTGATTTATTTTGTCATTCTGGGTAAGTACCTTAGCCAGTAAATGGTGATGATAGTGCTTTGTAAAGCGCTCAGCTCTAGGAATTCATGCTGAGGATTGTTTCTGGCACTGTCATATTGTAAAATTTATAGCTTTATTTTGAGTAAGGGTACATGAAAAAGAGAAAGGAATTTCAGTAATCACACAACAGATCTTGTCCTATGTCATGATACAGATTTCTGTGTACCTGTCTATTCAGTCTTCATTCACTTAGCATTATGTCAACTGGTACCACAATAGCTATACCACATAGGTGGCATGTCATAATGACACAGCAAACTCTGGCAGAGAATGAGGCTGCACCCCAGATCCTGAATCCCTCTTAACCCTGCATGGGCTGCACACTGGGCAGTAGCAGTTTGAGCCTCTAAGAGACTTTCTTGCATCTTGGTCTGGGTAAAAGGCTCTCAATAAAGCTCTGTTAAACAACACACGCTGGCAGAGCCAGGGCTGGCATGAGAGCTGCACTGATTCTGTTCTCTGGCCTATCAGTGGACTGTTTTTGGCATGGGCTGTTGTCCTCCCTTCAAACGGATGCTGCTAAGGACACTGCTCAGTTGTTACATAAGCTCTGTCTGTATTTTTGCCAGGATAAAAAACAATCTAAGGCACCAAAAGCACAGTGACGACTTTTGTTGCCTGTGACTCAACCAATTCTTTTAATAACATTTTGTAGGTATCATCTTGAGACACTATTCTTTTCTGTCTGACCAACTTATTACAAACTGAGGGTATAAACCAGATCTCTACAGCTCACAATTCACCCGCCTCCCAGAAAATCCACCTTCCCTGCACTTATCAATTCCCAGCTGCATCCTCTGCTCTCTGCAGCTTGTAACTCTCCAAAAATCTTTTCAGAGACCTAGTGATAAAGGCAGCAGCAGCACAGGGTACACTGGGAACTTCCAGATGCAGTTCAGCAGGATGTGCAGGTAAGGGGGGGAATGAGATAAGAGCCAGAAAACAATGCAGACTGGTCTATCATCTTTTATAGCACCATAAGCTCCCCAGTCTTCCATGCTCTCTTGCTTCCGCTTCTTGGCTTTGTGTAAAACTGCATGGTACCAAGGTAATGCCACATTCACAAGTGGCATGCACTGTGTCCTGCAGTAAAGCAAGGTGGGAGACAACTCAGCATTTTCAAGTTTTTCTTAAGAGACTATTGTGAACTTTCCGGAAGCTCTGACCTAGACATAACTATCCTGCTGGCTTTATATTCCTGTCTTTTTAATACTGCCTGGCAATCTCAAACCCATTGCTTTTCCTGCTACTGTACTTCACGTTGTCATTATCTTTACCAAAAATCCCATCAAAGACTTTAAAAGAGCTTCCTACAAGCCTCAGTCTTCCCAGTGTCTCATCAGTCAACACTGGGAACGGGCTATTCATTGCACAGTCTGCAAAGGATGTGCCTGAATTAGTGTTGATGACTCTTCAGTTCCTCTCGTAATCCTAGAAGATTATCATTGCACCTGTAAAAGGTCAAGAAGATTGATGAAGTCTAGACCTCTCCACAGAAGCCTAACTCCTGCAACTTTACACCTTTCTTATGAAAAGGGGCAGGAGTCTTAAAAGTTCACAAGAATTTGTACGTGCCTGCACAAAGACATGAGTTTGCATCTGCGTACGAGAGCCAGCGTACGCGAGTGTATAGTGTGAAGCATGAGGAAGGCAAAGATGAATTTACCGGATGAGGGAGATGTTTTTTCGAGGCACCTCTTTCAAGTCACTAATGGATGTGGTCTTTCCTGCAAAGCAGTAGTTGGGGTTGTAGTCTGTCATTATAGTGGAGGTGCGCAGCTTGCTCAGTTTATATTCTGGGCTCTGTAACTCCATCTGCATGGCTTGGAGCTCCTGGTGCTTCCGACGATATACTAAATATGGAGAACACAGTAAACCAGTGACACAGATGGACTTTGGAACAGCAGACGTGCCACACGTCTCTCTGGAATTCACTGTGCGGTCAGATTTCAAGGAATCAAACCAGACAGTCACACTGTCAGATTTCTGTATGTCAAATAATTACAGACAGAAAATGGAATCTGAAGTTATCCAGGAACCTTTGATTTACACATCTTATGAAGAAACAGGCTCGCTCATGAACTGTTTGGAAGAAGTCAAATGAAATTTGCTTGCAGAGAACTCTGATTTCACAGTTCTGAGGTTTTTTTATTTTGTTCTATTCAGCTTAACTGAACCTTCCAAGTGTGAGTCCAGTTCCAAACTTGAGGGAGTCAGGGCATAAGCAACTTTCCAAAATCATGTAGACATGACTAAAATCTGAAACTAATTATTGCATCATATTGTTCCAAATGGATAGACTAAACTGTCACCTCAGAGTAACACACTGTACATAAAATTGGCTCATTATACAAAACTTCTTCTGTTTCCAAACAACAGAGTTGGTCTAAATTTGAAGTCAGTTTATGTTAGCGTTATATTCCTTGAATCATTTCATTGATACTTGTGAGAATTCACACCTTGAAAGAAGGCATCCTGTGGATATTCCTTGAAATAGTAATTGATATTGCAGCATTTTTTTCAAAGCAAGATGCCAATTGTGAGCAGGTTAAATCACTATTACCCTTACTATTGATTTCTGTGGGAGCTGGACTGAGCCCAAAGACTGTGACTGTAACAGCTATTGCATCTTCTCCAGCAGATGTTGCTCAGGGGAAAAATTTAAGGGGTGGACGTGCACTCACAAAGGCAGACGGCTGTGATGACCTAGCCAGAAACCATTCCTGTCCTCCATATTCCTCCTCATTGCTTTTGCTTTGATTTTTTTGAATTGCTGCCCTTTCCTGAGATGGCAATGATAGGCTAGTTGGATGGAAAGAGATTACTCTACCACTCCATGAGAAGTAATTAGTAATTTTAAAGGGGTACTGTCAGCCCAGAAATAATACATGTAGGATGACATGTGTGCAACTGATAACTCCTGAAATTCTTAAAAGTGAAATGACCGTGTAAATCTAATTTAATAGTTGCCATTTGCTGCTCTGGGTGCATCCCTCCCCCGGACTATATACAGTGTGGACAAAGAAAGGTGGCAGAGCTGTGCCTTGGAATCCCTGGCTGCTTTTCATTGATTCAAATCTACTGTGCAATCAAACGCAGGTGAACAACTGTTTAAAGAAAGAAAATGAAAGGGTGAAAAATACCTTTTAGAATTTAAAAAAAAAGATGCCAAGAATGCCCACATTCTACTAAACAGCAGTTTGTAAAAGGGGAACTTACGTGAGAATTTCAAGCTGAAATGTCCTACATTAAGCAGCTAAATCTGTATAAAAGCATGCAAATAAAGAAGCTTGCTTTTAGGCATTAGCACCAACAGCTCACACAAAACCAGTGGCAGCTGTGTTCTGGCAGCTTCAGACTACAACACAAGCAATAATGTCTCTTTTGAGATGCAGTCAGTAACTGAAACCTCCTCAAATTGGTCATTGTGGTTAGAAACAGCTACTGAAAACTGAAGTTAAGGCATGTGTGTGGGAAGGTGTCATTAAATACAGCAGCAGCTAAAAACTTGAATCCTCCTGCCTCCCAGGACCCAATTATCCCTGGCTCAGTTCCAGCTCTCATATGAAAATATCCTTTGCAGAGAAACACTCACCTATCATGATTCCTGAAAAAGCCAAAATTAAAGCAGCCACCAATGCTGAAGTCACTACAGACAAGACCAAGGAGAGAGGGAGATGAACCACTGGCTCAGCTGTAACAGAGGCAGGAAAAGGAATTACATGTTTGAAATCATCTTCCAGAAGCCACTTTTTTTTTTTAGACAGATGCTTCTGCTCTTCCATTTCTCTCATCTGCTGCTCCTATAGTGTAGGAGCAACCTCCAGCATGATCAGTTCTCAGGATCTATGACCTCAAATACCGCATTGTTTCACTTGCCTCAATTAACATCAAGCCTTTAAAAGAGATGGTTTGCTATCAATGAATTAACACGTGTACTCCCTGAGTATGAAAACAAGACCGTAAAAAACACAGGCAGGAGGTTGGGGAGGTGGAAAGAACATTACATTGCCAGGGTTAAAGTGTTGATATCAATGCCAAATCACAGCAAAAGCAGAAGGAGGACTGCAATATATCATCTCCTAAATGCATCTAAGCCAGACACGAAAACCTGATAACAGTAAGTGTAATACAAAGCATTCCACAGCTGCCTTCTCACTTGGGACCACAAGGCATTCAATGATCATCCATTAAGGTTTACTTCACCCTGGCAAAATGACCATATTTTTACCCTTTTTACAGATGGGAATGCTAAAACTACAGATCAATTTTCCCATGCCAGGGACAAAGCTGAGAGTGGGGTCCTGAAACCCTGGAGTCACTTGCTCTAACTGCTGGGCAAGAATAAGAAGAAAATCTAGTAATGGAGTTCTGAACACTTGGCTTTTACAAGTCAGGCAAGTATGGGCACTGTCTTTAGTTTTCCTCAGAGATCTCTCATGCAGAATTTCTTGCAGATTCTGTATCTGCACCTTATATGTTCAAATCCACAGAAATTATATTCCCTTTCACCTTGTACATTTTTTTTATTTTTTTTTTTTTATTCTTAAAGGACTGAGTTAGAACTTAAGTGTAGCTGGAAAATTCCTTCAGTGAGCAAACTTTCATGATTTCAGAACAGCCCATGAGCATCAGCGCAAACAGGTGCAACCAGGCACAATCTCCTCAGTGCCGCCCAGTATGCCAAACATATATTGTAAAGCAAACCACCAATGCTGCTCCGTGAACCATTCCTCAGCACTGAGGTGCCCATATCCTAGCAAAATAACTCTGCAGGAGTTATATACCAGCAGGAAAGAAGATAACATTCAACAGAAGCCAGTTTTAAGACAGACTAGATGACACTTTCAGGATGTCTTCCAGCCAAAACTACAAATTTTTCCCACGCGTTTTCTGTTTGACATGACAGCAGCCACCCCATATATATACTTACCTATGCAGGACACACCATCCTCAGCCAGCTCTGTGCCTGGTTCACAAAAGCAAATGACTTTTTGAGTCTCAAGATCAACACGGCACTCGTCCATCTCACAGTGACTGCAGTTAAGATGCAGCCTAATATCCACCTCTCCATGCCCCTCTGTCACTAGGGAGTGGATGAAAGAAGTGGAGTTAATAACTGTAGAGACCATTTATACCATTCCTTTGGGCACTGACAGAAACAAGGGACGTGGTAGCCACGGTTGCCATAAATGTCAGGGTGGGTCTCACCTAAGGAACTGATTTCTCCCCTCCTTCCATAGCTGCTGTCCTTTTCTCATATAGAAAATAACATCCAGCTACCTTAGCCCCACTGCAGTTGAGGTGCACTGGCTCTCTTCGAGTGGATAGTCTTACCAAGTCAGCAAGGAGGCTTCTGCTGAGGCTGAGGGAAACCTGCCCTTTCAGCAGTCCATGGGGCTCACTCTTTTATTTCCTGGCCTTTACTCCCTCTGAGATCAAACACTGAAATGTTTTCAAAACTTTCTGGCTGAATCTATAAGGCTAGAATGCATCTGTATTTGAAAACACTTCTGGCCCTTCTAAAGCACACTTGGGTTTTTTTTCTTAGCAAATAGATATTTTTTGTATTTTCTGAACACATCACAAGCACATTCAAGAGCCTGACTCTTGGGCAAACACAGGCTGGAGTGGCAGTATTTATCACTGCTGCACACTGCTGGACAGCACTGCAGTGTTTTCTCTAGAAACTCCCTGGCCCAACCTGGATACTTTGCTGAGGGATGCTCTAAGGAACGTGTTCGTTAGTGTAAAGTGCTTTCTCTGTTTATTTCCTGAATTATCTGAACTATGAGGTTCTGTTACAACCTTCCTTGGACAAAATTATCCTATAGGCTCATAGACTATGTTGTTGTGAAGTGTTTTCTAATAGCCTTGCTCTTCTCTCCACTTGCTTTCTTCCCGCTACTTTTGTTTATCCTCCATTGGACTTTATGTTATCTTTCTGCCTTCTCATGTTCATGACACAAAGCTGTACCCAGTAAGTTGTAAAGTGTCCTACAGATGCAAACTATTCTTAACATGCAATAAATTCAGTAGAAGACTTCTGACCAATATGAATACCTTTAAGTGCTGGAGTGTATAAAGTACCAATTGGATTAATAAAGGACACACCATCCTCCCCATCCATCTCTGGGTCATTGTCCACTGCAGCATTGCCACCTATGTCAAACCAGAAGTTATCTTAATGGACTGAGGCTCATTAACACTAACTACAGATAAGCACTGCAACATGCATGACTTCAGCATATTTAGGGTGGCATCCAAATGAGAAAAAGAGAATAAATCAAAGTATTTAACATACAGGGAACACTTAGCAAGTTGTGGCACCAACCATTGGTCTTTCTTCTCTAGAACATCAATTTAATAGCAGAAGCTTGTGACAAACAATTTCTTAGCTCTTAGGTAAGCTCTTAAGTTGCAAACTAAGGCACAAACTTCATCTTTAACCATTTGGATGCTGTGAAACATATAAGCTCTTCTTAAAATTAATGCAGATGAGAGACTGGAAAACATCAGTACTCAAGGTCTATGTTCAGTACCCTTGCTGATCGAAGTATGTACTATGCCAGCAGAGGGAATGAATAATCTGATATTCTTCCTCCTCTCCTTCACACCCTGAAAGCAGGGTGGTCCACCAGGAGTGAGGACTGAAGGATTTTATGAGTTGCTCATTTGTACTTGGGCATGTATCAGGAGCAAAGTATGGGTAATACAGAGAACATATTAGAACAACATTACAGGCCATATATTTTGTACTACAAGCATGCAGATGTTCCCCCCACCCCACCCCAAAATGGCTTTTCCTCTTTAACCATCTTCAGGGACACTAAAATTATGTCATGTGAGGCATTCTGTTGGAAAAAGAAGCATTACACAGTAACATTGGTACAAAACATGCACTTAATGATTTAAACTTCTAACTTCCTCTCAGGATTTCTAGTCTATCATAAACTTGATTTCATCTGTGGAGAACCAGGGCTTAAAAAGTCCTCCACAGTGCAGATGGCTGGAGAAACTATGTGGCCCAGGAGATTACGGGTTAGTTGAGATCTTGAATCTGGCCCACACCAGCTATAATCAACATAATGCCATCTGACAGCTGTCCTGAGACCCGCATCATATGAAATTAGCTCCTTGTTGACTGAAGTCAACAACACTGTTGTTATTAAGAGGGGTTCTGGCTGGCAGCCTGAGCATCTCCCCCCAGAGACCACCTGTGCAGGACCAAGGCCCACCCACAGCAGGGCAGAGCATCTTTCCCCTGGCATAAAGCCTGTCTGCAAGTCTCCAGGACCACGGTTCTCAAAACACAGGTGCTGGCAATGGGAGCACAGAGTCTGTGGCTCCTCCTTCTTCAGCACTATAATCCCAAAATGGAAGGTTCAAGAATCACAGCAGAATCTTGATGGCACATTTTGCCAAGTGCAAAGCCAGGATTACAGCTGAAGGACTGACATCTGTCTATTTGCTCAAAACCCAAATGGGATACGTTCATCTAGTGCTAAAAAGGCAATACACAGACATACTAGTACATAACAGTCAAATATGGCAGCTACAGGAGAATTATCTATCAGCACTTTGCTGATCATTAGCACTAAAGGAGGGGAAGGGACACCTTGAACACGAAGCCACTTTACCTATATATCCTCCGCCTCCTCCACCTGAGGAGCACCCCCCTCCACCCCCTCCGAAACCCCCTCTTGTCTCCCACCC